>PPHD01007658.1:0-22787 GCA_002909625.1 Bambusicola thoracicus
ATTTGTCAGCTGCTCCTGACCTGTTTAAAAAAACAATTCCAAGGTTTTTCAAAGGACAGAAATCAGAATATAGCTGCCTACAATGGAAGCTGATTATAAATCACATTGGGAATATATGAAATGTCACCAGGACACGATGCTGTCCTTAGCATTTCAAGCAGGGTCAAACGGTGCTGTTTATCCAACCAGAAATTGGTGGGGAAGGTGACCTTCAGCACGGCATTTTGAGCAGTGAGATGGACCATTTATCTTTATTTGCTTATCACATGCTGAGGATGCTGCGTTTTCTGTGACGAATGCAAGCACAGGGAATGCTGGCGGTGCTTCTTACCTCCAGTTTCCTTCAGGGGTGACAGAGGTTGGAGGCATGGGATGCCTGCTGCCCTGCTTTCCCTTAGCCTGAGACCAGACCTGACCTGGCCTTTTTGTCCCTCCCTCCATTATTTGTTGCATTGGATTAGCCTCAAATTCTAAGCAGCAGATTGTGAAACCTGAACTCTCAGCAATCCAGCAAATTTTTATTAATGAGGTAGCGGTCTAAAAGGAAACAGAGCAAAAGATGAGCCAGAGGCAAATTCAGACTGATTATAGCTACTTTCCTTGGCTGTCTGGTTTCCAACAGGAAGAACAGTTGTCTGAGTTCAATTCCCATAGAGCTTTTGCAATGCAGATAACTCCGGCGTATCGTCAGAGTACTGTCAAGATTGATAAATCGGGTCGGTATTGCTTCACCCCAGAACAGAAATGAAAGTCACAACAGGCCTCTCAACGAGAAAAAACTTCTCCGACTGTACATTCATCAAAGTAAAAGTAACTGCTAATAATGTTTTATTTGGCAGTTTTGTGGCTGCAGAAATATCAGGCCGTGACAGTGTATACTGTATAAAACCATTAAGTGTTGTTCCTTTGCAGAAAGTTTTTTTGTTTTTTTTTTTTTCTGGACCATTCAGCCATTTGTTTCATCACTGCTTTCTGCCCTGAAGTCCCACATTCAGTACTATAAATCTGCCTTTCCAAGTATTTCAGGGAGTTAAATTTTCACCTTCAGTTTAATGGGAGAGGTCAAATCTCAGCTGGGGCTGTGACAATCCTGTCTGGGCACCTGAAGTAATACTGAATGAAGTCTGGAAATCTGCATTATTTCCAAGGCTAAATGACAATGAGCCGAAAGCGTTTGCGAGTGAAGTTTAAACATTTATTTGGAAAGACTTTATTTCAATAACCAAGGCAATTTCATTGTCGCACAACAGGCAATTGCCACTACATATCAATTAATTTAATCACTGGTGTGACATTCATGGTTATTTATTGGAAGTGTAAAAAGTACCGTAGAGTGAACATGACAAAAGCTGTGGGAAAGATCCAGACTTGCTTTTAAATCACTGACCATGAACTCAGACAGTGAGAGCTTTGATGTCATGTATAACTACATGGCCCAATTCTGTGCTCTACTTTATTGATGCTTTAGGGATTAAAACTATAAAAGAGGAGCTATATAGTGAAAAACAGGCTGGAAAAAAGAAGTATGAGTTGCCAGACATCTAATTTCTTTTGAAGCAAACTTCCTACTTCAGTACTTTACGTAGATTAAAATAAAATTGCTTTTTGCAAAATTCTTTTTTCAGGGGTGGAATCTGCAGCTACCTTTAGGATCTCCTTTTACTACAATATGCTCCTGAGATCTACTTTAAAACTATGTGTCTTTCTCCCTCAAAAGTACTTGCAAACAAAGCCATTCTCTAAATAATAGATTAACACGGCCTCCATTCTATGGCAGTTGCCTCATTTTAAACCATTGCTACTGAAACGTGAGGGGTATGAAATAACAGGTAATGACAGAACTTTACACACTAAGAGATCTATAGCATTTGAAAACCTATTTCAATATCAAAGGAGATGGGATTTATCTCTTGCTCAATACCCTGTTCTGAGAGGTTCTCTATGATTACTAATTCATTAACATAAGACGCTGCATAGAACAGCTGAAGTGTCTAAAAATGTCATCGAATAGCAAATTCCGTTTTGTTCTACTAGACTTATATCTCTTAGGAGACCTGAAAAGTTGTTTTCAAGAGATGGAAAGCAATAATTATGTCTAGAAGATTAAAACCAAAGAGGATGCCTTTATGCGAGAAACAATTATGTCAATTAGACTGGGAGATGGAGGAGGCTGGCAAATTGTCATGGCTCCTTGAAATCAACACCTGAGTGGGCCTGAAGCCACTATTTTCTCTTGAGTTTCTGCCTTCCTAGAGTGTTACTTTTGTTTTACTCTCTGCTGCTGACAGTGTGTCAGTACAAAAAATCACTCGTACGTGAATTGACAAAAGCAAAAGTATCTCTGTATTTTAAGTTCAGAAAGTTGGGTTTAGGCTCATAGGTAGGACTGGGATTTGCAATAGGAAATGGATACACTGGTTCTGCACTCATTTTGTGGAGCATGAACAAGAGGGAGCTCAAACTTTCATCTTCTACCTCCAAAAGCAGGACCTGAGTTGTTCTCCTCCTCTCCAGTTGAAAGTGAGCCACTCTGCAGCCAGAAGTGGACAGTTTTGCAGACCAAAGAGAGTAAGTAAAAATATAAATGGCTACCCAAGCCATCCTGCAGTTCTCTGATTCCATGGTTAGCTTAAGAACACATTCTAAAGAGCAAACTCCTGTTACCATTGGCAACTTTTTACATTAAAAATTCACTGAATAAAATTAAAAGGCAATTTGGAGTGCAGCATTAACACCCTGATCCTTTCTTCCAAGAAAGTGTCTTTACACATAGGCTACCCTGACAAATAAAAAATACATATTCTTTTTTTTTTGTCTTCTATTCCACCCAGAGGTTTGTATGCAGTAGGAAGGTGAAAGCTTCTCCCTGCTAGCTGAACATTGCTGTTGGTGTTGGGCCCTTGCTTAAGAGGAAAAAACAGGGTCATTGCAGCTGTGTATCTCAAGGAGTCCTGGGGCTGATGGGAGACACAGAGGTGTTCAGTTAAGACATGGAGTTATCGCGAAAAGTGTTGGAAATTCAGATGCTTGACTAGTGAACTTTCTGACTCGGGTTGGGGCTGAGCCCTTCTCTTGTCTTTGAGCACCTTCATGCTCACAAAAGCATTGCTGGTGCCTGAGCTGTTCCACGTAGAGCCTCTCAGGCATGATTTTTTCTAGCAGTCTGGTTGAATCCAGGTCCCATTTTTCTGCACCTTTGGAAATTAGCGAGTCAACAGTGATTTCAAGAGGCATGTGCAGGAAAATCAAAATGCCCTTTTAAAATTAATATAATCTCCAATTATCATATTACCTCAGGGAAGAAGGCCCAGTGGTGCTTAATAGAGCTCTTTGGGGCTGTTGTGCATTTTAATTGAGTGAATAATTGTAAAACACTTCAGGGCCTTAGGTAAAAGGCTCTGTATAAACATTGCTATAATGCTGAATAATCAGATTGTGATATGAACTGGAATGAATGAACCCTATAAATAGATATATAATGTATGCATTTGTATAATGTATGTGTGTGCATATATATATGCCAACATTTTGGAGAGAACAAGTAAGTTACTTTTTAAATGCCCTACTGTTCTTGAATAAGAAAATCATCTGAGATTGGATAGGATAACAATATTCATAGTAATCATAATGTTCATTTCCAAGACATAGTGAGCCCACAGCTGTGCAATACACAGAGAATTGCCAGAAGTATTGATGGGGATACTGCTTCAGTGGTTCTTGAGAAACAGCAAAACGTGGCTCAAAGGGAGTCTTCTGTTTGATGGTAGAGAAACATGCAGGAGGCAGACCCAAGGTGCTAAATGTTCAGGCACCAGTAGGTGTGGATGGGCGTCTAGAAGTTTGGGAGAGCAAAGGGAGTTCCACTTCTGATGGCTTTCCCAAGGTTCTTCTGCAGTCCCGTGGTGGGATTTTTTGGTTGGAGCAGGGATCTCCTGCAGCCCGCGTCAGTGCCACTCCTGCTGTGTTCAAGCTAGAGATTGGAGTGACAGTGACAGCAATGGCAAACACTGCTCCTCAGCAGGACCTGTGTGCTAGGGCTGTAGCTGACCTACTGTGCTACCATGCATCAATCAGCAGCCACTGTCTTCCTCCTGAATGCTGTGGCTGCCTTATCTCTGCAAACTGTAATTTTCTGGGGCAGTGATTCTGTCTTTTTCTGCGCTTGTACTCTCTTGTTCTTCAGTCCATTAGGAGGGGGAATGCGTCTGAAAAGGAGATGATGGAGATGAACTTTTAGAGTTCATGCAAAAAAGAAACTGTGCTGGGCAATGCAGTGCTTAGTACAAAGAATTCTCTTTTCTTAAAAGGGACTTGACACCTCCCGTGATGATGCTGCTTCACTTAGTTAATGAAAGGAGCCATCTAATACAGGCTAAATGCAAAAGTAGATAGAGGAAACTGGCATTTGAATGGCCTGAGTGCTCAAAATATAAATGAGTGGGACAAGACCAGACTGTTTATAAAGGAATCAATTACCAGCCATCATTTTACTACTGTGAATCTCTCATTTGCAGAAGCAGTCAGAGCTGTTTTTGCTGGGAACTAGGACAGACATTACTTGACATCACACGCATCTTTTAAGCACTGAGGAGACACTGAGGAATGCTGCAGGTTCAAGAGGGGTAGAAAGACTCTGTAGTGATTTTTCTTACTGTAAACCCTCTGAAAAGACTGAGATAGTGCCAGGCACTATCTGAGTTCTGCAGAGTTGTACCCACAGCCGGAACAGTACAACAAAATGATCCATTGTGTATTAGATGTACAGATTCAAATGGCATAGCCAATGTGTGGGCTATTCAGGATGTCGGAGTAGGAATAGGTTGGACTAAATTGCTGTTTAATTTCTGTTCAGAGCAGTAATATGGGTCTGTGAAAGGAAGTGTTATGAGTGAGTGGTAATGGTATATAGTGATTGCTAATGATATTTTTTACCTCTGGAAGGTTCTTCAGTGGGCAGTACAAGCTGGTATCTGAGGGCTGATCCAAAAGAAGTAATGCATGGAGTATCACATATGGCCAAGCAAGGATATTTACATTCTGTCACTGAAATCACAGAGACAGGTGAAGGACTGACTTTGCTTTGGAGACTCCACTGCCTTTTCCCGCCCAAAGGCAGTCCTTCCAGATGAGGTCTGAAGTTTACTCATAGGGTTGTGTGGGGAAACTTGCTGCACTTTTTAGAGGATGAATATCCTTCACATGATTATTCACCATTTTTCATAAGCTCTAGATTCGCTTAAACGGCACGCCTAATGCTACCAACATCTGATAACCCTTCTCGTCTGCCAGAAGTTGCAGACTTCTGATGAACCAGCTTAAAAATTGCAAAGGCAAACAAAATGTAGCTTAAAATCACAGTGATCAAATGCTGTGGCTGTTACATGGGATTATTTTGTCAAAAAAAAAAAAAAAAAAAAAAAAAAGGAAAGAATAGTTGTGTGTCATAATATCATGGTATTAAATGCCAATTATGTTTCCAGTGAAATACCAACTGGCATCGGTTGATGTGGTATCTTGTCATGCACTGTATTCACCCTTCACTGAGTCTCTGTTTCCACTTATTGGGTTCCTCTCTGTTTTTACGTTGTCTTATTTTGAGCTTACTCAGTAAAGAAAAGATATTCAGAAAATTTCATCAAATAACATGTGCTGCACGGATGTCAGCTGAGGAAATCAGTGTCAAGAGCAGGAAAAGCCAGAAGATGAATGGATCTCTTAGTTCAAAATAGGAAACAGCTTGAAGTTCCTTTGAGGGGAAACAGAAACCTCATTCATTAACGATGACATTATTTCACCTCTGGTTAAGAGTAGGGATTCTGTTCCCCCCTGATGGACAGGGACATCTCACATTCATGCAAATGACCCCGAACATTCATGGATACAAAGGAGCAGCCCTAAAATATTGATAGCTTTGACCAGCAAGCTGTTCTCATGAACTGCATGTGGCTCAGACATCTGGCACAGGGCAAAATGCATTATTTGTATTCCCGAATTGACTTCAGACAGTGTAAGGTCTGCATGTCTCCCTGCGTTCATCTCTGGATATCAAAGTAAGTCTGTGCCTCTGAGGTGAAGGAAGTCGTCTGGATGATGCAATATTCATTTGTTCGCACTTTGATATGAGGATCATGTCTGATCAAGCACTTGTGTACTTTGTTCAGGATTAATCACTTAGGCATGTCAGTGGTTCTTGAGCTTTTGTTGGTGTCTGACAGTAGTGCGCATCCATCTACGTGTTCATAGTTGTGCATGCAGATCTGTGTGCCTTTTTCCCAGTTAACTAAGAGTGGGGGAGGAGGTCCTGCTTTCATCTAAGGTATCCTCCAATTGTGCAGTATAGGAAAGGTCGGTAGAAAGTTTTGCTCCTTTGTGTACCATCCCATTTCCCCTTGGGGCTGGAGCTGCAGCTAGCAGCCTGGCTCCCACCTCGTGCTAGTCTGAAGTTTATTTGTCTTTAATCCCGAGCATCGGAAGCTATATCACACCTGAAATTGTCAAGCCTTTGTTTTTGTAATAGGAATTATCCCTTTTTAATAGCTATCAGCATCACCATCCGCAAAGCAAGCATTTCATTTCCGGCTATTAGAAATAACAGTTGATTCATCGAAGTCTAAGTTCAGCAGTGCAGAACTTCCATCTGTTATCTGGCTTGTTGGCAAGGCTTATGCCCTGTCCTTAATAATACATGATTGATACAAAGCGTTTAGTGAATAAAGTCCAGTCATTAGCAGGTTGTCTCCCTGTGCTGCTGTAATGTTAAATTACTGCTTGGCTGTGGAGCAGCAGTGAGGAAGGTCTCAGGTCTTAGGGGAGATAAGGCAGCTTGAAAGCTGTTTTTCTGCTTGGTGGTGATCCAGATTCGATGTAATTGTGTGCACAGCTGAGTGCAGAGAGGGCATGGCAGATTTCTTTAGGAAATGATATTGATGGCTGGACCCAGGTGCTACTTGTCTCATTTCCTTGAGTCCAACTGCAAGCATTCATGAATGAGAATGGAGTAAAGTTCTTCAGGAGAACAATGCCAAATATTTGGAGACGTCCGTACTACACTGAATCATTTTGCAAATGGTCTGTGTGATTTCCAAAATAAATCTCGGGCTCCATGTACCTGGACAGCAGGGCCAAATTCTGCTCCCAGCAATGTGAATTCAAAACATGAGTGTTTTCAGTAGTCTTTAGAGTCGTTCAGATTTAAAATAAGAACTGCATTTGCTTTAATGGTGTGGTTTCTAAGCTGGACTTTGATGAACTACAGAAACAGGTTCTTACCAAATAACATGATGTTTTTCCTGTTGTTTTTTTTTTTTTTTTTTTTTTCTTTTTCCTGAAAAAGCACAGGAAGTTTGCCATGCTGCCAAGAGAGGTGAATGAATACACCATCTGATGTTACATTTTCCAAGAAAGCTTAGGATGTTTTGCAGTCCTCTGGATGCTAAATCCCCCTTGCAAACCCAGCATTCCTTTAGGATCTTGGTCAGAATTTGCTCTGTAACTTCATATGCAGACGTGGGAGAAGGAAGCCCAAGTATGAAAGCTCCCAGTCCTTACCAGTCATTTCCTTACAGTCAGAAATTGCTATCGACGTGCAGTGCAATGCTATGTCTCAGTGTGATGTTGAAGTGTTAAAATTTGAATGCCATCTTCTTGTTTGTGCACAGGTGTGCTGAAAGGTCACTGGTTTGAGAAGAGATGTTTTCATCTGATACTACTTCTTTTTTATCATTCTTCTCATGTATTTTTCTTGCAGCTATCCATTTCCCATGGTGTTCAGCAGCTGCAGTAGAAAGGACCTGGAAAACAGCCTGGAGAAAGGAGTGGGGATGTGTCTGTTTAACTTGCCTGAAGTCAAGGAGTCCTTTGGTGGACAGAAGTGTGGGAACGGCTACGTGGAAGATGGAGAGGAGTGCGACTGTGGGGAGCCCGATGTAAGACGCTGTCTGAGAATTACTGCTCACCTCCTGTCTGTGGGTTTTTAACAGTAGAGAAGTTCCAGAGTTGGTTTGATGTGTTGATGTGTTTTTTTTTGATGTATTGATGTGTTCTTCTTGCTGAAGGTCAGACAGGGCGTTAATTCAAGCATATGCTTCATTTGCCATTGGGGCATCAAGTCTCTTATGGTTATGGCCGTGGCCAACTGTCATGTTCCTAACAACAGAAATGCCATTACTTACTAGCTAATAAGAGAAATCCAAAATAAATTTGTTAACATTGCTTAGATTTCTCAGGATACCATACATTAATAGAAGTTTGGCTTCTATAAGTGGGAAGCCACTTAATTAACACTGCTTAGGTGTTCTTTTGTTGCAGACAGCTTCAGGTTTTAGGTACAATACCATTCCTTCTTCCACTATGAGATTTTTCTTTGCTGCTAGCCAATTACCCCACTAACAAAATAGCCCTTAGTGTCTCCCAGAAAGATTGCTACTACTTCAAAGACCATTTTATTTAGTAAGTGTGTCAGACAACTGCTCAGATCAGGAGGAGATAGGCAAAATCTGGAGGTCAAATAATATATAAGCACACATTCATATCCCTTTGGCTTCCCACAATCATTGGCTGTATTGAACTTTTCCCAGATTATCTGAATTAAATACATCAGTAGATGAGGGATTTGTTTCTTGTGATAAATATGGCTCTGCAGACAAAATAGATTGGGACAGTTAAAACAGCGAGATATTGCTGTATCCTGTCTGTACAGTGTATTGGATTTACACAAGCCATAAGGATTTCCTGACAGTTCACTCATTCTTCAGGGTAACAAGGTTGGAGGAAACAGGCTTATCTTCGAGTTTAAAGTCAATAGAGTGCAAGCAGCTTGCAAATGTCTTTCTAACCCAGTTATCTTTCTCATTTTCAGTTTTGAATGATAGCGATACCTTTCCAAGTCAAAGTCAGTTAATGTCAGCAAGCACTGACTTGATTTGCCTCCTCTTTCTGTGATTTTCTTTCTTAGTGATATTGGAAAACTGCACCTTGAGCCCAATTAAATTAATTTGGATTTTACTGCTATAAATTGAGTTGTGCCGAAAAACCACCAGAGCGTTTAATGATTCACTATCCAGTCGTTTATATCAGCTGAGTCTTGTCAACAGCGGTGCAGTATTTTATGGCATGGAAAGCTGTAGAATGACATGTGGTAGCTGTGTTTTCTCACTGTTCAGAATTAAGTGTATCTGAATATGTAGATATAGGTGGTTGGTAAGGATATTTCCCAAATAATGAGTGAGGTATTGAAGTGTATTACTTGCCAAGCAAACAACAGCTTTGCTATATTGCCCAGGCAAAACATCAGCCCTGTGTTGAGATTCCTCAGCAGGACAGCAGTGCACTCATAAGGGCTGAGAGCCACAACCGTAGCACACCTCCCACCCTTTGGACAACCCTGGAAATGCTGTAGCGATTGTCTGGCCATCTCTGCCTACACTGTGGCCTCATGCATCAGGTGCTGATGCAACTGATTATACTTATCAGTCATCTTGTTGAGTATAATGGGTGTTGGCATGCCTACCACCAGGCCAAGAGTCTTGACCAAGGGATGATGTTGCCAGCCTAGCTTTAGATTGTATTACCAAAAATGTCCAGTGTGCAGCAGTGTCTCTGGAAGGAGGATTAATGTGGATTATGACCGCAAAGATAGAGGAAGGCAAATATATAGATATATATAAAGATAGATACATATCCTTGGTCCCTGAGAAATGGAAGGTGACAAATGTGGCTAATTGTATAACAAGCTGCAAGGGACAATAGGAAACTACAAATCAGTAAATGAGAAGTCAGTTCCAAACAAATTACAGGCAAATGTAATAAAGAGCTGCTGTCGGAATAGCTGTGACATGCCAGGGAAGAGTCAACAGAGCTTTTGTGCCAGGAAGTCCTGTCTGACAAACTTATCACAGTGCTCTGAATAACTTAACGAGTTGGTGAGAAGGGAAGATCCAGCTATTACAGCCTGCTGGGACTTCAAAGGGGCTTTAGACCAAAGCCTTATTGGAAGACTAAGCATCTGTCGGATCTGGACAAAAGTGGGTTAAAAGAAAGGAAATATTGGGCACACATAAATAATCAATTTCGGTAGTTGAAGGAGATCTACAGTGATGTGTCCATGAGATGTGTCCTGGAAGGCTACACGATTCAGCATATTGGTAAACAGCTCAGGAAGAGGAATGGCCTTGAACTTGCTGATGATATTAGCAAGGATGGTAGAGCTGAGAGCTGGCTGTGAAGAACTGCAGGAGAACCTTCTGAGACAGCTTGACTGGGCATTACGGTGACAAATGGGATTCAGTGCAGAGTGATGCGTAATCCAAACATCACATATAGGATGATGGACTCTGAACTGACTCTGACCATAGAGGAACAAGACTTCTTATTGCAATAAATAGTCTCATGAAAATGTCAGCTCAGTGCTCACGAGCAGTCTGAAGGGTAAATAGGCTGTTAGAAATTACTAGGGAAGAAATAGGAAAACAAAACAAAGCACCAGTAGGCCGCTATAAATCTGCAGCATGTTGTGGCTGAAACTGTGCGTACAGTTTTTTCCTACCTCTCCCTGCTTTCAAGAAGGATAAAGCAGAATGAAAAGGCTGAAAGAAAAGCAACAAAGATGTTCAAATTTTTGGAGGCGCTCCGGCTGGAAAGGTAGAAAATAAAGGAATATTTGACAGAAGCTGATAAAATCATGAGTGAGTTGGAAGGAGTGGATAGGGAGCAATTGCCTCTGGCAACAACTGTGCAAATGAAGTTAGCAAATGGCAGGCTGCAAAAAAGCAGGAGGAGCTGCTCCCCGGACTGCGTCACCTACCTGTGAGTTCCTTTCCACCAAATGTTGCAGGTGCTAAAAATGCGTGGGGATCCAAGGGAACCCAGGAGATGGGGGAGGTATCACACGTCTGTGTTTATATCATTGTCTGTAAGCATTTTAAGCTGGCTGTTGTCAGGGGATGACAAAGTCTGGCCCAAGGTGGTCTACTCTGTGCTCTTAGAAAAGTGGGGGTGAAACCAAGACGTCCTGTTCAAAGGCACTGTAGAGGATGCCAGAACAGTTGTTGGTTTTGTCTGTTTGAGGTGCTCTGATGAGCCCAGGAGACCTACACCAAGAAACCCACCTCCCCTCACCGCTGTTGTTACTAACAATGACTGATAATAGCGCACTACTTGAGGTCAGTAGTTTCAGATGGTGGCCTCCCATTTCTCTTCCAGCCTCCAAAAACCTCCTGAACCTTCTCTGTTTGCTCACCTGTTTATGTTAAAACCATCCCTGACAATTTAATAGCCTAGGCACAAAAACTATTTACCGAGCTCATCCCCTGCAACGAGCAATAAGTGAGAGAGCAATTGGAAATCTGAAAGGCTGCAGCAGCATCGTTCAAAGAAACTGTGTCTTTATCCCACGCTGTCTGTGGAATGCCAATTGCTTTTCTTGGGCTGCTCTGTGGACAGCCTGATGATGGGGTGCAGGAGCTGACTCTTTCAGAAGCACTTTAATTGGATTGACATTGCTTTCCTCCACTCTGCTTTTCTCAGATTGCCGTTGAGATGAATTTGTAAGATGTGCTTCTGTGCAAAGGAGCATTCCTTCTTAAATACAGCAGCTGCACAGAAATATTTGCGTAGCCTTGCTGCCTTCCAGCATGAGCAAAAATAGGTGCAGGAAGTGGTTCTGCTGCTTCAGAGCAGCGCAGATATCTTTGTATATCCAGGCAGAAAACAGGGAAAGGCTGAGGATTATTTCGCTGGTTATTTGGGAGTGCAGCGGTAGCCCTGTCTTCCAGTTGGAAAGCTTTACAGAAGTCAAGAAAATACTTGAGCTGTGAACATCATTCTCACTCATTTATTTTTCTTGCGTTTCCCTTATTGTTAGTGATCCCTTGTTAAGTCAAACCGACTTAACACAACTGAAGAGCAATTTTATCTGCTGCTATTTTTGTTAGGGAGCTGAGATTCCAGCGCAGCTGATGTAACTTGCAGGTTGTGTCAGCTTGGAAAAGCAGCTCCATTATTTTCTGAAACTTCTTATTAGGTCATTCTACTGAGAATAAGGTTGGTAAAAGCCCACGTGCAACTGTCTAATCCATAAGTGTGAAATTGGGCTGTAACTGTAATAATGGAATTCATATTTTTCTCTAAGCTATGTTACTGGAATACCCCGAGAGGAGATTACGTGGAGTGGTGTCATTGTCTTTCTTTGAGGCAGACATCAGCTTCCACGCAAGGCGAGAAATGTGCTGAGCAAATAGCACAGAGCTGCCGTGGTGATGCTCAGTAACTGCAGCTGGGGATCCTCAGCTGGGGTGCACCCCGCTGAAGGCAATGAATTCATTCCATTTGGTTTCCTGGAAATAAAATGCCGTATTATTGTGTGGGGATTGGTAGCAGCATACTTGTGTTGTTCGTGATATTTGGGACTAGATCCATAGCTAGGATAAACCAGCCTTCCTCAATGGCTTCTCTGGTTTTACTACAATTACTGCAGTTGTAGGATCTAAGGACAGACAAGGCTGCTTGGATCAGGTTATAGAATTTTATGCACAGTTCATGAATTCATGGCTAACTTTACTTGGCAGGGCTATAGCACCTCTCAAAGATAAGCAGCCTCTCTTGATTTACAGCTCATTGCAACTGAAAGTTGTCTGCTTTCAATTTATCCCCATCCAGGAATGTACAAACCGGTGCTGCAACGCAACTACCTGCACTTTGAGGCCAGGAGCAGTGTGTGCACACGGACTGTGCTGCGAAGACTGCAAGGTGAGCTGATGGAAACGGTCACTGGTGTGGGGCAGGCCAAAGGTCATAATCTTCCCAACTGCAGACTGGTAAGGAAAGGTGCAGAACCAACAAATTATGCCATGAACCATTAAGACGTTTGCATTTCTTGTGAGCAGTATTAAGAACATATCAAACTCTTACAGTTATTGAAGGGGCAGAGCTACAGACTTCTCTAAGGAGGCCTGTGCTACTTGTGGCCACCTCTTTTTCATGAACTTCTGTACTTGAATGTTTTTCATGCTTACATGAGTGTTGGTCTCTGTGAGCTGGGGCTGGGGAGGTTCAAAGGTGCTGTATGGATGGGGTATCACAGAAAGACCTAGGTTGGAAGTGACCTTAAATATCTCGTTCCAACCTGGCCTTGGGCACCTCCAGGGATGGGGCACACAGCTTCTTTGGGCAACCTGTCCTGTAATCTTTACGCTGTCCACTGCAGTCAGTTGATGCAGAGCCGATGGCTATATGGGTGACACCACCGCACAGCTCCTACTGATTGACGTGACAGCAGCCAAGGTTTTGTTTGTTTTGCAGTTAAAACCAGCGGGGATTTCTTGCAGAGAGTCGAGCAATTCCTGTGACCTGCCAGAGTTCTGCACCGGAGCCAGCCCTCACTGCCCAGCTAATGTGTACCTGCATGATGGGCACGCGTGCCACGGGGTGGACGGCTACTGCTACAACGGCATCTGCCAGACCCACGAGCAGCAGTGCATCACCCTCTGGGGCCAGGGTGAGTCTGAGCTCCAGGAGAGCTGTTCATCAGGGAGACTCGAGGAAAAGTTGTGTGTGATTATGGATGGATCTGGGGGAATTTGATACAGAACCAATCTGTGCCTATTCTTCTCTGAAACAGAACCGAACAATGAGGGAATCAGCTTGTGATTCATTTTCCCCTTCATTTGCAGTCGTGTTCATTCTTTGCAGCAGGAGGTAGAGAGCAGCAGTAAGTAGGTTCATTCTGCAGCACTGGCACGCGTGGCCAGGTGAGCTGAGGCAAATCATTCAGTACTGACTTTGACATGTCCTTGTCTCACCCTCTGAAGTGCTGAGTGCTCCTGACACAGGTGGAAACCACATCCCTTCTCAGACCAGTAGGGAAGCTTCTACCTGTGCTCTGAATTGCTCCATCCATAGAACATACATGTCTGTTGACCTCCTAAAACGGAGTTCAGCAATTAGCATTAAGACGAGATGTAGCACTGAGTACACACTGTCTATTGGTGTCACCCTGTAAGCCTACCCCCCAACAGTTCTCTTAGCAGAGGATGCTCTGAAGCATAAGGAGGTCTTATCTCCCATGGGAGTTCACCCTTTCAATATAATTCAGTGAGCCCTTGGGTTATCCTGAGCAGGTAACCAGGAAAGCTGTTCACCCTCTTGTTCTGTCCTGACACACCAATATTAAACTCCATGCTTTGCTGCTGCCTCGCTGGGGACAAGTTGCATCGTCAGCATCTCACTGAGCCCCTTTCTCAGATGGAAAAAGCTCTCTGAACTCCCCTAAAGAGGAGTGCTATTTAGTGCTTGATTCTTTTAAACTCATGTTTTCCTCTCCTTTAACCTCTTTCAATTCAGTATCTTGCTGCCTTTTGCTCTATTTCAAAACTCAAGTGTCAGTCTAATTAATGACACACAGATGTTTCCCTCGGTCAGAGCCCCTGTCAGAAGTCCACTCAGGATTTATCTGTTATCTGTGTAAGAGCTCAGACAATTTGCAAACTTGTTAAAGGGCATTAGCGCATCTCAGGAGATAATGCCATAGATAAGGCAAGCAGGAGAGATACAGTGCACTCTTGTACCCACACGAGCATGCTGGCAAGAGTTCCAGCTCATAACTAAACTGCCTACGTGGAGCAAACTGTGCATCTGATGTACTCCTCTGAATCCCACTCATGTCATAGAGGTAATAAGAGCTGATACAGGCATGTACAGTTATAGCCTCCAGCCTGAGTCATGCTGGGATTTGTAATCCCCCAGATATGGAGACTTTTTCTCTCGTATAAAGCAAAACCTCCTCGTGAACCAGTTTCCCATGCCATGGAAAGTTCCTCAGTTGGACTGTTAGTAATTTCAGCCGCTGAGAAAAATCCTGCTAAAGGTCAGAAGCTGAATTACTGCATCTCCCTTGCCAGGTCTGTTTCCTAACAAAGCACGTCCTCCAGCACCCCCGGGCTCCCCCAGATCTTTCTTGTCTTCCTCCTCAGGACTACTGAGCAGGCACTGCTGTGCCTGGAGCCTCAGCAGACACGGCTCTGGGGGTCTCCTTATGAGAAAAAATGACTTTATTACAAGCAGAGCTCAAATGGTCACAACAAACTTCAACCAGAATGCCTGAATCTAAACTAAAAGTCTTATTTCAGACCTCAGTGGTGCGGGTATGAATTAGAAACCATGTCAGTAAACCTTCCAACTTCAAGCAAACTAGATCATACATGAAAAAACAAGGCCTGTGTTCTGAATATCTGTGAGTATCCCCACCTGCTCACACTTTTGGCTAGCTGGAGCATGGACTGGCTAACAAAGAGTGAGAAGAGGGGGAGATGGGCTGCATGGTTCCAAATCTCACCTGCCTGAAGGGTCAGAGAAGAGTGTTTGCTTCCAGCTTGCTTGCTAAGGAAGAGACTTGACAGACCCAGATGTTGTCTTTGGGCTTTGTATGAAAAAGTTCCATTTGAACCTTTTACTAGACTCCTATCATTGCATAGAATTTGTTTTCAGCAACTGCGTGTGTTGGAGATTGGATGAGAGAGCAGTTGTGTGTTCTTAAAGGAAAATTTTATACCATGAAGAGAAAACGCGCCCTAATTCCTCTGCATTAATTCTGTTTTTCTTCTTCCCAGCAGGAGAAAGCCATGCAGGACAAAATACAGTAACTTTTCTTAAAACCATATTCAGCACATTGAATTCCTTATCAGTGTGTTCTCTTACTTATCTTTCTTTATTCATAGGCTTATAGATGCCCAATGATACATGTCAACCTTGACGTTTTTAGCACCAAAGAAAAATAATGAGCTTTGTTGGAGCTTGCACGTTAGGCTGAGCAGCAGGGATCTGCTTCCAGAGTGGAGTACTTGCATTTCATTGGGTTTCTTTGTCACTTTCAGCAGATAATTTCAGTTCAAATGGAGGAATACTTCTTGCTGTTCCCTATCTGCAGTAGGTCGGAGGGCTTGGAGTACCCAGGATAGGCCCTGAAAACTTGTGACCTTTCCTGTTTCCCATTCAAAATATTGGCATTGCACTGATCTGACCTGTTGGTAGCAGCGTAACTGAGCAATGCATCAACAGGAATGCATTTCTGTGATGTCTGATACTCCACTGGCATTTTCAGGCAACAAACAGCAACGTAGATGAAGCTGTTTAAGAGAGAGAAGTTATTGATTACCAAGGAGTAGGAGATTATCAGTGTTAAACTCTTGGCATTTTCTCCACGGACAAGAAAGTGATTCTTGGGGAAAGAAAAGGAAAGGTTTGTCAGCGTGTTTTCCTGCTTTTCCCCATGAGACAAAAAAGCAATGATTTGGGGCAGCCAATGGCAGGCATCGACTTAATAATTAGAACATGCTTAAATTTGTTGTGTAGACATGGCCATTTATTTAGGCAGAAACAATCTTAATTTTGTTGTCAATATTTGTTGCGAAGGCCTGTCAATGATCCATTTTTTTTTCCAAGTACAGCCCTATAAGCAGAACAGATGGGTTCCCCATCCCACTTAGCCACAGGTTGGTCAGTTGTTTTTTTGCAACAGTGCAAATTTGCTTAGCGGGATTCAGATTTTACAGTGTTCTAGTATAACCAGTGAAATCAAACTGTTTGGATCGTCATAGACTTATGACAACGCCTTTGCTTGCTTGCAGGGATGTGAAAGGAATCAAATCGTATCCTCAGAGCTAGCGAGAGCTCGCATACTCCTTAAATGCAAACATAACAGCTCAGCCCCATCTCACTCTTCACACACTTAACAGCAGGGATCACCAAGATGAAGAGAAAGGCCAAGGGGAGCTTGAGGAAGTTTGCTTTGCGTCATCGGTGCAGTAAAACAGACTTAATGAGATATAGAATCCAGGTGCAAACCGCATGACACACAGAGCTGTGTTTTTATGCTTGTATTTATTTATACAGTTGGTCGCAGTGCTTGTGAGTAACAAAACTCCCATCTGAGTGAGGTTTGCTTTCTCTCCTCACCTATACGCACCATATAATTTGTTTTTTAATAAGACAGTGTTGGCACCTCAGTCTGCATCTCGGTGTCCACTTACAGCCTGGTAAGTGGTGTTTCTCCATTCTTGCAATCAGCAGCACAGGAGTTTCTCTCTTCTCTTCTGGGAGATGATGTTGGCTCCTTGCAGCAGGTCCTGCACTGATCTGAAATGACAGAGCATTTCTGCACCGCTTCCAACAGGGCAGAACATCTCTGTTTATGAAATCTGATGGTGGAAGGAGTGCACTCATCAATACACACGTTTGAAGGAGAAAAAAGTCTCCAGGGTGACAGTTGTGGTGCTGAGCTCTGACCCGCTGCAGTTTCAAATGGCTGATTTAATCCCCTGAATAAGACTCGGTGTGCAAAGGCCGACAGAACCTTAATTACCGAGTGGCGATATTGTAATTATCAACTGCAAAGTGAAATAAACTCAGCTCATCGAGTTCAAGGCACTTAATATCCACTGGAAATCTTTCGCAAACCATTTTGTCTTTGCCCATAGAGGCAGTGAAATAAAGAAAGACAGGGCTTTCTGCTGCAGTTTATGTGCTGCAATCATGATAAATGGGTTTCCTCCAGAAACACAACATTACAATTTTCTTCCTTAAGCATCCTCTGAAATTCTCCTTTTAACTTGGTAGCTCCATCTGTTCAGTTTCTTAAAGTCTATGTTTTCATTTGTAAAAATGTCCAAATATTGTGAGAAACCAGTGAGCAGCCGTCTGAATCCCATGCTACCATGTGTTTTGGTTTGATAGAGATGAAATTGAATTGAAGCTAGACTTCTGTTTCCAGGCCCCAGCTGATCCTTGGGTACCAGGTGTTTCATACCCAGACTGCTTTCAGCCTGGCAGGGGAGCGTTTCCTTGTGCTCCATGAAGCCCATTTCCTTGTCAAGTAATATTGGTTGGAGTTGAAACTCGTTGGCTGAGCCCTGCAAGGATGCTGCAGATGTGTTCTTTCTGTGACTGCGTTCCATCACGCATAACGTGCTTGACTTCTACAGTCAAAAAATAAAACGTTTCACCAGGTGAAAGAGAAGGCAAATACCTTAAAATCTCAATATTTCAGCCATTTTTAATGAGTATTTTATTGGTCCACTGCAGTCAAAAAGCAGGACTGTGAGCATGTATTGTGCTTTTTGAAGCATGTGAGTGGTCTCAGCCAGGAAAAAGGAGACCCCTAGCACTCGTGGTAGTTGGGTGGTTTACTCCTTTGGTGAGGTGAGGTGGGTCTGAGGAGGTCAATTGTTGCAGATGTTGGAGAAAAAAAGCAGTTTGTTTTACTTGGGCTTTCACTTACAGTATGTTTTCCTTTCCTTCCTTCCCTTTGCATTCTGAAGCTGGCGTAGCGTATGCACATGTTAATGTTTGCATCATGCTGAATAGCTAATGTGCCTGCCCTGGAAAGATGAGGAGGGATCTACATGCTGAAAATGTAAATTTCCCTGTTGCTTTTTGCACAGTGCCTTGTCTGGATGCTTTGGTTGATTTTTTTGATTATTGCTTGTGGTCTAATGAAAAGAAGTGAAAGAATCCTGTGTGAGTCCCTTCAACAGTTCCAGATTTGAGAAAAATCCTGAACTCAGCAAGCTTGATAATAATCTTCCGAGGAATTTCAGGCTCTTGTCCTTCTCTCCGGGGAACCAGCAGCTCACATTCTGTTCCTTCTGTGCCCTCCTTTTGGGGTTTTCCAGTTTCAGTACGTACAAATCTCAGACTGAAAAGAGGGTGCCATCTTAAGCCTCTCCACATTCTAATGTTTTGTCCTTAATAGCATTAGATTGCTGCTTGGCAGCATGGAGTATTAGTCAAGCTTCTGACTGTGAAATGCAGATAATTAATTGAAGCTTTAATCTCCAAGTTATTAGTGAAAAGAGCCGCGCTAACTGGGAGCTTTACAGTCACATTTGTACGTTCTTCAGGAATCGGACACCCTTTTTTTAACCCTCCTTCTTTGAATGTTTGTACTGAAATCTTCAGGACTCTTTAAATGGATTATATATTGCATCCTCAGTTATAGGCATACAAACCTGCAAGTGGCTCAAGACGTCTGAAAAATGGAACATTAATTCTGCCTCTGTTAAAGATTGGGGAACGCTGTGAAAATGGTAAACTCTCAGCCTTTAGGCTATCACAGAATTTGCTGCCAGTTCTTGTTTCAGTTTGGCTGATCTATCATGAGTACAAAATGCATCCAGCAGATAAATGCTAAGATTTTTAGCCAACATATATACATCCTTGCCACTTTCTTCTCCTCAGAAGAAATCTGTGCATTGGAGTAGATGACATGTTGACAATTGTTGGCAATGACCCAATTGTGCTATGAATTATTTCATGGATAGAAAATATGGGTAGCAAAGGGCCCTGATAAAGGGCCCTTTAATCTATCAAAGAGCAGCAATTATTTGCTGGAAATAAAAGCTTCCATTCACATTAAAAATAAAGGAATAAAATTCTAATGCAGGGACTAATTAAACATTGCACAGTCAAAGTATGGACATAGATCCTCCACCTCTTAGACATTTCAGAGGCATGTATGGATGCTTCCCAAGAAGATATCCAATAGTTGGTGATAATCTGGGGATGGAAAAAAAAAAAGATGGACAGGAGAATCTCTGCTTAAGAGATTAGAATATGTGTTCTAATAGACACTTCTTGACTTCTGAAATGTAGGCATGAATAATCTGTCTGCACAAACATTTCCAGCACTACTCCCATCAGGGAAGTTCCTCTGTTGCTTGGTTATGTCTCTGTTACAAAAGGCTGCAGTAGAAAAGAACCATATGCTGCCTGTCTTCCCAGATTCCTAGTTGTACCACTATGGCAGAAAAGATCCTTCCTACAGGTTGGTCTTTCCTCTCAGACATGGATTCCTTCCTCCCCCCAGCACATCAGCTCGATCTGGCACGTCCAGTGTCACAGTTTTACGGCCGTACAGCCCACACATCACTCTTGTTAGCAACTAGATTGTTTTTCTGATTTCTTGTTGTTCTGAGCTGCGGTTAAAAAGGCTTTTCTTGACAAGTATTTCCATTGGCTTCAGCTCCTGGGCCGTTGCTTGAATCACACGGACTCCTGTAAAACGGAGGGAGTTCACTTACCAGCTGGCCTGTGTCTTTCTTCACTAGATCTGGCATTTGCTGAAAGTTTTTGTGTCCTAGGAGGATTCGCTAGAGGGCCATCATCTAGAAACTTGGGAAGAGAACGAGTCCTGCATTGTGTGCTGCTCAGCACTGCCAAGAGAGACAAAGAACTGTGGAACAGACGCGTGTCCGGGCCCTTCCATCAGCATGCTGATCCAGCACAAGGGCTCTGCTGCTCTTCATCAGCATGCAGATCACATCCCGCCTTCCCCTAAAACGTCGGTGGAGCTCCAAGAAAATTATTAAAAACACCCCCTGTGAGATGAAAGTTCTGATTGGGTTTTGTTTCAGGTGCCAAACCTGCTCCTGGGATCTGCTTTGAGAGAGTCAATTCTGCAGGTGATCCATACGGCAACTGTGGCAAAGACTCCAAGAGCTCCTTCGCCAAGTGTGAGCCCAGGTAGGGCCTCTCCTCACCAGCACAGGAACTGGTGTGATGGTGGTGGGAGTGGGTTCGTGCCATCTACAGATATTTAACTTGTGTTTGGTTTTGTCTGTTTCCTTCAGAGATGCTAAATGTGGAAAAATTCAGTGTCAAGGAGGAGCCAATCGACCTGTAATTGGTACCAATGCTGTTTCCATAGAAACCAATATCCCGCTTCAGGAAGGTGGGAAGATCCTGTGTCGTGGCACCCACGTGTATCTGGGGGATGACATGCCTGACCCTGGTCTCGTGCTGTCAGGAACCAAGTGCGAAGATGGAAAGGTAAGGACCTGAAATACTCTTGGACAAGGAGAACATCACTGCCCTCACGATGCAAAGTATTCTGTACTAAATTGACTGGGGTTTGCTTTGGAACTTCATCTTAATTCTTCACAGAAGTATTGGTGGGCTCTTATTGTTTCTCCAGTTCTCACTGCGTTAGATGTGCTCTTCTTCTGACTGCTTTTCTGGATTACAGATTTACAGATGCATTGTGAGCTGCTTAAGTTTATAACAGTTTTTCTTTAGGACAGCCCCGAGTATCTGTCCGGTTAGGTTAGAGTTTCTTGCAAAGTACATTATGAACTTCTGAGGAGCTCAAGGTATTCACCTTGGAAGTACTGCAGTTAAGCTACTACTTTCATGCTTTTACTCTACCAGTGATGCTAACCTTCTTAATGTCCGTGGCATTACAGAGTTGTCATTAACATCACTTCAGACTCCAACTCTGCTGATTAGCCTCCCCTTCCCCCACCCCTTTTGGATGAAAATCTGTCTCTGTCTGCTCTGTTTTAAAGATATTAATCCATTTTTGTTCAGCCTTCAAAACTGATTTTTGCAATCATATACTGCAAACACTGTGAGTTACCTGGTGTGAACGCAGGGCAAATTTCATATGGCACATTCACAGGGTTTACTTGTAGAGAAAAGGAACAGACAAACAACCCAAACCATTCTATGATTGTATGAAAGGTGGGAGACAGACACTGAACAGGGAGAGAAATGGAAAAGAGTCCAGGAGCCATTGAAATGGAGAATGTTTCTTCACCCCCCAGTGGCAAAGAGTAAAAAAAAAGTGCTTTGATAATCTGTGGTAGATTCAAACAAGCCACTGAATTTCTGAATGCTTTTGAGTAATGTTGGAGCACCGCACTGCTTCGAGTGCACATCCCTCATGCAACTCCAGTTCTATTGCAGGAAAACAACCCTTACACAACATTTCTAAGTCAGTCTGTTACAGATCTTTTCTTCAAAGAAAATTCAATGCTGGGAAAGCACCCCATTATGTTTTACTAATGAGTATTTAATCTTTCTAATCTGTCTAATCATACACATACACACCATAGAATGCACAGGCTAATACTTATGAAATTGTATGTTTTACTCTGAGGACATTAGTGCATTTGTATTATGGATTAAGAACATGAATTTAAATATTCTTGAGTTTTCTAGGCTGAAGATGTACCATTTGCAATGCAGCCATTTTTATGTGATCAGAATTCTGTGCGCTGCTGCGCTCTGAATACTTGAATGGTGAATGCTGCTGTAATCAGAGCATATTCTCTACATGCCTGCATGTTGATGCCAATTCACTCTAATTTCTTTTCCATTTTTCCTTCTCCCCAGGGGATAAGTGCCCTGATTAAGCATCCCTGTCGTCTCCTTCAACACTTTTCCCTGCTTAATGCTAATTATTGTGACTGACTTTTAGTACTACTGAACTGAGCTGCAGTTAAAGAGGAACAAAATTGTGAAGTGATTTTTATTTTATTTTATTTTAATCTTTTAGTTGATACAGGATAGTAACAGTCACTCCAGTCCTAATTTCTTCTTTGTTTACAGTTTTGAGTAAGATAACTTCTCATTACTGATATCCTCATCAGTCATCTGACTGCTCAATGGTGTTATTTGATGATGCTAATCTTGCTTTACCCCAGTTTTCATCTATATTGGCAGAGTAACATTTTCCAGATTGGAAAACAAAACAAAAACTGTGCATCTGAATACTTTACACACACAGTTTGTTTACTTCCATTTCCTAGAAGGTTGTTATGATACTTTATGTATGGCTGTTTTATATTTGCCACCAAAGTTTGTTCAGCTTGGGATAACTGTCAGGAAGGTCTCGGTTCTGCTGAAGGACAATAATATATATAATAATAAATATATATATAATAATAATAATAATGTATCAGTGACGTCAGGTGAATATTCAGGCAGTCCTGGGTCCACATTCTGTACTGGCATATGTG
>PPHD01007659.1:0-22787 GCA_002909625.1 Bambusicola thoracicus
CCCTGGTCCTTCTGGTTCCTTGCAGGGAAGATGCACTCCCTGGCCCAGAGCTCATTCATACAGAGCTTCCAAGAAATAACAACAGCCCAGGAGGAAGAACAAACCCCAACACTGGGAGAGGGTGCCATGGCTGGGGAAGACATCTCCATTGCAGCAGGCTGTGGGTCAGAGCAGCATCTGCCAGAACTGCAGGGCTGGGATGGGTGTTCTCCCCACCTTCCCTTTCTACCTCCACAGATTTATCTGCAAGTGAAATTGTTCTTCCTGTATTTCCTTAGTTTGGTTCTTCTCTACTCCCTTGAAAACATCCGAGAGGCTTAAATACTGCTGCACCATCTATCTTGTGAATATTGAGAGCTCTCCCTCATTTCCATGCAGAAGAATAGTAACAAAATGGATCAGGTAATATTTGCTTGAGGACATCAGGCAGAGCCCTGATAACTGCCCCTGCTTCAGCCTACAGCTGCTGGCGCACAGGGCTGCTCCCAGCCCGCCCTCAGCAGGGGACGTACCTTGCAGATGCCATTGATGCACATGTCCCGACTGGAGTTCATTTCATAGCACGGGGTCCCATCGATGACGGCATCCCTCAGCTTTTCTGCGAAGTATTCGTCCTCGGGCCGGCAGTGCAGCTCACAGGGGTTAACTGGGAAGCCGAAGAGACAGAAACTGAACCCGAGGAGCTGGGGTGTGCACGCCTCCGTTCGCCTGCTTTCTGCAGCAGTGTTGCCCTGGGCTCACACGGACAGGGATCACCTTCTCTCCTTGTAACCATCTCCGACAACATAAATTAATCCTGCAAACCCAGCCATAATTTAAAATACGGCATAAATACACTGCAAGTATGGCAGAAAGGGAAGGCAAAACTTTTACAGGCAGCTCCAGCAAGATCAAGCCATTGCAAGAACCTGTCTCAGGCTCTCCGTGAGGGCTGCAGGAGAAGCCTGGCAGCAGGCAGTGCACACTCACTGTTGTTGGGCACTGGTGTCCACTTGTAGAGCTTCCCCTTGTAGGGCATGGGGTTGAACTGGCTGCACTGGACCTGGCGGAAGGACGGCTTGTTGGGAGGACAGGGCTTGATGTTGCAGATCCGGAACCGCTTCCGTTCTCCCAGGCAGTACCTGCCCCCATACTTTGGCCTGTTTGCAGGAGGGAAAAGAGGAAATAAACACATAGAGCAAAGGAGGGGAAACTCCCTTATAATAACAATAAACCCTAACCTACAGAGCAAGCTTCTGAAATGCACAGAGAGCATCATCCATGTCCTTGCTCCTCAGTTTCCTCCTGGACACAGGACACATGCTCTGCCCAAAGGCCTTGGACATTGCAGCAAAGATATGGCTGCAGTGCACAACAAAAATACGGCAACAGCAGCTCCCCAGGCGGTGGAGGATGACAGAATTCCAAGTACAGATGACTTTGGTCCAGCTGTTGTTTAACTTTTTTCCATTTCTCTTCTCCCAGGCAAGGAGAGGTGCCTAACCCAGTCTGAGTTTGCTCCTCACCAGATCTTCTTTCTTGCTCTCAGCCATTAGCACAGCATTGTGGTGGTCAGGTCAAGGCACTGCAAGATGGGGCTTGGATTTGTTGCTACCAGGACACCTATTTGTCTCCGGAAGGATAAACCCAAGTGAAAAAGAGACATGTAAAGCAGTCACTTTTGCAAATCTCTTCTGAAGGTGCTGGAGGTCCACAGCTACCTTCTAGCATCTTGTCCCTCCTGACCGTTCTTCCTTAATGCTGGAAAGATGGCCAACTCTACAGGCCTGGTCTATGAAGCTATAAAAACTGGTGAGACCAGTAGCATTTGTGTCCAAAGCCATCCTGCTGTTGGGCACTCCTACGCTCTGGGCAATGGAACAAGCATTGTTCTCACTCTGCTTGCCCGCAGTGTGAAGGCAACCACTGCTATGGGAGATGAAACATGCCAGAGCCTCCCCCAGGGGCTTAAAACATCACTTTTTACAGTAAAATGACATGACTTGGAAGGCACTGCTTAGCTACCCCAGCTGCTTTTATTCTCTCCAAAAGCATCGCTGGGAAGTATCTCTTACGTACAAGAACCAGCTTTTCACTATCAGACTTGGTTTCTCTCTTGGGTGAGATGCATCTGTTTTAAGGTAGCACCTGAGAGGTTTTTGCTGGGGGGATGCTCTGATGGTGCTTTCCAAACACATCTCCAAACCACCTTCTAGATGTCCTCTCCCTTCCTCCACCACCTCCCAGCTAACCTCAGTCTCATCTGGAAGAACTGCAACTCAGTCTGATTGTGACTTTGTCAGTGATCCGAGTAGGGACGCCAGGGCTCAATGTCCAACAAGACAGAGCTCCTGACCAAATGGCCACAATTCTGACAACCTCCCCTGGACCACTCAGTCTTGCTTTCTGTGCTGGATGACCTCAGAACTGTTTCTACAGCGTAATGCAACCCAGCAAGAACTGCGGGGTGGTGGATGGGTCTAACATGAACTCCTGCCCAGAGTGAAGAAATCTCACAAGGCATCTCTTGAGAGGAAACACATTTCTTCAGGCTTTAGATTTTTCATGCTGGTGATTCCTAAATGACAGAAAGAGCCAGAAACACTGTATACACAAGGTGATAAATTCTTACTTACTTTGGAAAGTAGTTTTAAAAATATATCATTCTTTCCAACATTTATAAAGTGAGAAGGACTTAAAAAGCAACAGCAGACTTTCCTCAGATGCCAACAGACTCTCAAGATACTGCCACTGGTTCTTAACACTTGCTGTTTCGCCAGGTTGCTTTGGTCACTTGCAATTTCTGCATCCCACATCCCCACACCCTTACGAAAATCACTTTTTCCCTGATTAGTTAAGAGCGGCACAACTTCCTGAAAGGAGTATAATTAATTATTATTTTACAGTTGTGTTCACACACCTTTCCCTTAGGAAATGCTTGAGGGAAGGACTATCCAGTGCACACATTTGTTCACTTCATCCAAAAGGCAAAGCTGAAGATTTACCTACCGTGGCCAAAGCAAACAACTGCCCAGGGAAATTCGGCTGCTTTTACAATGTTTGCTCTCCTACATGCCTGCAGCTGTGTTTGGAACACTCCATAAACTACAATTGCACTTCTGTCACAAAACTCATGTCAAACACAAACCTAGCTCTTGACCTAGGACTGGAATTACACAGCCATTCTTTAAACAGTTCAATAGTATGTGTTAAAAACAATGCACATAAAGAAGTTAGGCAGAAAGAACATCTGGGCTCATTAGAGAGATTCCCTCTTAGTTTTCAAATCTTCTTAAGCCATTGAAAAATGACTGCCACTGGAAAATTGCTCACAAAGCCCCTTTCTCTCCCTGTTACAAGGCACTGTGACACTTGGATGAGTTGGGGGCCTTTGTGTGAATCCAATACAATAGCCATCGGGCAAGGAGGGAAGCATCTGGAGGACAGATGGGTCAGCGCAGCGGTCATGGCATGGATAATGCTGCTCCTTGGTTCGCCCTTGGGCTGGGGAGCAGTGAGCGTCCCCCACTACCGCAGCTCATTCAGCTTTCTTAGAAATCACTCACAGGGAGAAAACAGTTGATAAGCAGCAGTGAGAGTTTTCAAAATGAGAGTGAGTCAGAACCACAAAAAGTCTATTTTTCTTTTCGGTCATTAAGAGACACCGGATATGTTTAACAGCTACAAGCGTGGAGTCTTTACTCTTTGTTGAAATCACATTCCAGCGCTCTCTGCCTGCCTGGTGCAGGAGCAGTTGTGCATGAAAGCAGACAGAGCCAGCTCTGCCCCTCTGGAGCCTGCCATCACCCAGATGGCTGGATAACCCCATGAAATGAATCATCTGTGGTGTTTCAAAGGCATGTTCTTCAGAAAGATAACCTCATAATGGCAGCAGTCCTCTGCTGTCCAGTGCAGACATGGGTAGGACCAGACCAGCCAGGCAATGGCCCCTGCTTTTGGAGACCATCAGGAAGCCTTGGGCTCCTCTCCTACACAAATGAGCTTAACAAACCCAGGAGAGCACACATGCACTTACGTGGGGTTGCTGCACTGCCTCTCGGCACTCTGCACACCTGCACCGCAGCTCCGTGAGCAGGCAGCCCATGAGCTCCAGGGTCCCCAGCTGCCATCGATGGCATCAGGACGGTAACCCACGGGCACACACTCGCCATTGAAGCACCACTGCAAAGGGACAGGCCAGAAGAAGAGAAACCAAGATAATGATGCACTAATAAACCTTTACTTAGAGAGCTCTACCTTGGGGTAGTCAGCACTCATATTGTCCTGTGCAGACCCATGCTACCCTCACTCCAGGGTGCATGAAGGTCAGCTGAGCTCTCATGGAGCCAAGCTCACCTCTGTGCAATGAGAAACTCAGGGACAGAGGGCTGTCTGAAGACATGTGCGAGAGAACAGACCCCTGCATGTGACCCTGCAAGCCTTCTGCTTCCATTCAAACTGCAGGTTTCATATATTTCTAGGGACATCTCCATTTCCCTGAATTCAATCTCTCACCACCAGCATTTGTCTGGAGTAAGGGCATCAAGGTGATCCATACCCATGTGCTAGAGTTTGCAAAGTGCCTGGTTTTGCACTTTTCTGGCAAAAATCATCTCTTACATGCAGGACAAAGAATCTCTTACGTGCAAATGAGACTGCTCCCTCTTACCTTGTTCTCCCCACATGTTGTCCCATCAACAGCAGCATCCAGCTTGGAATGGCATGTGGTCCCCACTGTGCACCACAGCGTGTTGCAGACACTCTGCAGAAAAAACATTTAAACAGGACATGGTTACTGCAGCGGCCAACCCATTGGTAGAGATTTTACTCACACAGAGAGGATCGTCCCATGCAAAGCTCCCACCCCCCAAAAACCCTCAGAGCTGTATGAGTCCATGCTACGTGGGGAGGGGGGACTCTAGCTTACATCCATGTCATCACAGAAGGTGGAGTAGGCACCATACTGCAGGCGGCACTGGTGGCTCACATCATAGAGGACGCCGGGGGGCACCAGGGGGAAGTCCAGCACCTCCCGAGCAGGGGGGTCATCCAGGCACAGCCCCCAGCCCCGGCTGAAAGAGAGGTGACAGGGCAGTGTCACTGCCTGGCTGGTGCAGGTAGGTCCTATGCACTGCTCCAACAGCTGCTAGCAGAGGAACCAAACATCTCATCAGTGTCTCATCCTGAAATCCTGACGTTCATTCTATAGCTGACATGACCATGGCTCTCCAATAAACCCTACACCCGCTCCAGCACATGGATCTCTACATGCACTTATCCAGTTTCTGAGTTGGGCAACCTGGTGCCTGCAACTGCAGCCCACCTATCCCTGATGCACCCTCTGACACTCCAACACGTCCTGGCACTCCATGACAAAAAGCCAGAAATGTTGCTCTGCCTGGGACCAATCCCCTGGATTTTAGCCTTGCAGTCAAGTCATCAGCAAAGTCTTCAGCCCAGGGTCCAGTCCTCAGTCACTACTCAAGGTGAAGGGTTTCACTGAACAAACATTGCACTGCTGAGAAGCAGATGTTGTCCTTGCGTTCATACACCAGGCCAGCCCCAAAATGTCCCTGTGGACACTCCAGCTCTAGTGTCAATGCCCTGCTAATAAAAACAGAGTAGATTGTCAGCAGCAAAACTCACTCGCTCTCATATCTGTTGCTACAAACAGTGCTCAGACTGTGCTGGACCGCATGTTTTTAGAAAGAGATATTAAAACTGAGCATGAAGCACTGCCAAGACAGCCTGTGGCCCACTGCCAGGCTGCTGGGAAGCCAAGATGGATGATCCTGGCTGGCTTGCTCTGCTGTGAGTGGTTTTGCTATGATACTTCCCAAACACACAAGAAATTGTCTCTAGTTTAGCTTACGGTGTTGATTTAAACTAATGTGTTTCCAGCAAAGCAAAGTCTCCAGTGTGGGTTTCTGAGCAGATTAGATTACTGCAGCTTGTTGTGATTGGGAACAGGTCTAAATTAACGTCAAACAGGATTCCTTTCTAACCCAAGCTGGCAACACAGCCCAGCTCAGGAGCAGCAATGAATGGGGCTGGGAGTCACAGCGAGCACCCCTCTCACATCCTGCATTGGAGAGGTCCACTCCAGGCACCTGCCAGTCCCTTGCTTGGCTAGAAACAGCCCAGTGGGAACACAGCTCCTTAATATACTACATATATATTTTTTATATGCAATTTCCCCATTGAAAAAAATCAGTAAACACGCTGCTTTCAGCAGCCCATGACCTGGAAAGTCTCACTTTCCAGCTTTACCAGCAGTGAGAGCATCCTGCCTCCCCTCCAGCCCACTGGAGAGGAGGACTGCTGTTGGTGATTCAGGCCTGAGCTGGGCTGAATTAGGTGTGAATTATGCAGCTGGATGCAGTATCATGTCCAGCCTCAAGGTATAAGCCTGCTTCAGGCCTACAGCAAATCACTGCATTGCAACTCCAGAGGTTTTTCTTTGCACACTGATGGAAGACACTTAAGAATCATATGTTCTCTAAAATTAGAAACGATTACATCTTTACTAGGAAAGTCAAAGCTTAAGCACTGGACTCCTGCTCTAGCTGCATGAAGGAAACTGCTACTCCTTGGGATTAATCCACAATCATCCATTCTGGCAACAGCATATGGGGCCTGACACCACCCCAAAAATGCCCCAAGCCCTGCTTGCCCTCTGTTCTGCTGAAGGACTTTTTGTCTTGCCTCAGCTTACGGATCTCTACAGTCCCTGTATGGGGACAGTTTAGATTTCTAGAGTTATGCTCAAAATGGATTTCTTCATTAACCATTTTACAGCTGTCCTACTGGTATCTTCAACTGGCCTCCAGATTTTGCAAAAAAACCTTTACTGAGCCAGCAAGAATTGGCACGAGTTTAATCTGGCTTTGAAGGGATATACAGTGACCCACACAGCAGTAAAAATTCACAGGGGTCTGCTCTGCATTTGCCTTTTTCAGTCTATTCATTAAAGAGCTGCATGATGGAATAGATGGTATGATGATTAAATCCCCATATGCGAGTAGGCTGGGAGGATCTGCAAATATGCTTACAAGCAGGATTAAAATTCCAAAAGCTCTTGCAGAACTGGAAGAAGGATCCAAAAAGCCAGGGATGAATTCAATAAAAACAAAGGCAAGGATTTAAACTTGGGAGGAATCAGCTGCACAAACAGAGGAGTTGGAATGACTGAAGAAGAGTAGTGCTGTAGGAAGTGCTGGGTGCTAGTGGCTGAGCAGGGGCAGTAGTGGGTGCTGCAGAGGCAGGCGAGCCATGTTTCAGGTGGTGGGGGTCAGCTAGAAAGAGCCCGTGAGAAAATGATGGAAGAAGACCTTCAGCTCTGCAAGAACAGGCTGAAAAATGAATTGTCTGGTCTAGAGAAGGAAAGACTGAAGGGAAACATGACAATCAGCAGCTGTGGGATGAAGGCAGGCTTCACACCACACCACTGCACACTCACGGTCCCTGCAGAGCATTATGAGATACCCCTTTTTAAACAATTCTTCCACCAACCAGGCTTAAATGAGCTCACATCAAGGTGAAGGATGTAGAGAAAAGAGGTCCTACAGCTTCGTCCCACCCAAAGCTGCTGCCTCAAAGATCACAGAGCCCTGTGCATGACCACAGCACTGGAGTTGTGCTGCCATCGAAGACACAAATCATTTTCTGATTCTTAAATGCTCAACAGCGCTCACTCTCTTTTGTAAAACAATAACCATAATCTGAAAGTGTTGTGTTGTTTTTTTTTGGACATGAGGTCTGTTCCAAGCACATCTAGCAATCCCAGGTCAGCAGGGTCTCATTTTTTGGCTCATTCCTTCCCATTCTCCTGCCAACACTGTATTAAAATGCACTCATGTCTGTGCTTGCAGCAGGCCTCTCCTTCGCCTCTGGGATGTCACAGATGCTGAGAGGTGCCTGTTGAACTCTGCTCCACTCCTGAAGGAAGAGCTGCTCCTTCTGGGAGTGGAGCAAAGAGATGAAAACACCACTGGACAGGCAGCCAGATGGTCTGCTTCTTCCCTGCTGCAGATAATGGCAGCCCAAGGTTACTGCCAGCAGGAAATGCTACATCTCAAAACAAAGGTTAAAAACAAAAGGCCAAGAGCTCTGTGGATGCAAGAAAGACTCATTCCACTGAAAACCACAAATCAACAATAATTCACTCTAGCTGGAGCCAAGCCCATGTTTTAGGCCACTGGCTGGGATTTAGAAATGGGAGCTCAGCACCAGCCAGTATTCCTAACATGCAGCTCCTAGACCCTCACAAACACACTGGCTGCAGCCCGAGCTTTTCTATTGCTGCTTCTTAAAGACGCTCTCACTGTTTCCTAATCTTCTTGTGGCAAGGAAGAAAAACATCCCTCCGGTGCTAGAGACTGGCTGACAAATGTAAGTCTTGGGCCATGTTCCTAAGAATTTAGTAGCAACAAACTGGAAAATCAGCCACAGGGCACTAAAAATAAACAGTGCATGAAAGAATTTGGCTTGGTCTCATCTCCTCCCATGGTGCCTCCCATCTCTAGGCAAACATCACACATTTGCCCCAAGCACAACCTTGCTGCTGGGACAAGCGGAAAGCAAGATCAGGCTCTCTAGGGTGCAGTGAGAGGTACAAATGCCATGTGCTATGGAAAACTGCTCCTTCTGCTCAGCAGCTTGGACATAGTAATGTGCTTCCAGCTGCACACCTATCTGTTAGGCTGGTGCAAGCAGCGCGTGGCTGACACTGGGGCAGGGAGGAGCACAACCAGCTCCAGCACTCTGCTGCTGGGGCAACCATGCTTTGGAAATCCCACCAGCTAAGTCAATAAAGAAAACTGCTCTGGCTTTATTTATTCTATGAACAGCCACTGTGCCACTGCACAAAGTTGCTTTTCCATTCAAATGCTCATCCTTCCCAGCAAAGACCAAGCCAGCTGAACGAGTTAGAAATACCATCAGGTGCCCTGGGGGTGATTTCTGAGACCAGAAAGTATCTTGCAGACCCCAAAGCTCAACCCAGCCACAACTTGTGGCAGCCAGCTCAGCCCCGAGCACCGATGCAAACAAATGAGAAGAAGCAAGGACTTACTCGAGGAATCGTGTGATGTACTCCCGGCTGCAGCGGGACCAGGTGAGTGGGGACGTGTCATACAGGAGCTGTGGAGACATGATGAAAGGTCTTTTCCCAACTGGCTCACAGTCATTGCTGCTTCCATCATGCTGAATCCCAAAACTGTGTAAGAGCACAGTCCCACAAAGGAGAGGTGAGCCACATGCCTGCTACAACCACGCAGCTTCTCTGCTTTCTGACACACTATACCAGACTCTACAAACATTTGCAACTTTATGGAGACACACTGATTAACAGGGAGCACTGAGCTGTGTGGGAAATTCCAGTGAGTCCACAGATGCTGTCACAAGCTTTGTCCCATATGTTATGGAAAAGGAGAGCCAGGCATCCTCTCAGTTTGCATCTTGCAAGGGCTCAGCTGGAATGCTGTTGTTTCACAATTAAGAGAATACCATGCCCTTGTTACTCTATCATGGCCAACAGTGGCAAACTGGCCACTCAGTAAGCTGGGGAAATACAGCTATGCTCAGGGCTCTGTCCAGTGCCTGTGTTCTGCAACACTACAAGCAAGGGGAACAGCCCCAGGAGCTTATGTCTCCTTGCACTGGAGTAAACAAATGATTATTTGTCACTATTTTGAAGTGACAAAACCAATGGACCAAGTTTCATACAGAGAGCATCTGAGGCTAGCATTTAACCGAAAAGATCTATGAATTCAAAACACAATATAATGTGTAACTATTACATGAATTTTTTCCCAATGTACATACTTTATGCAGGAGTTTTACTTTAGCTCTCTTACTGGCAACTCAGCCAATAACATTGAACAAAATCAGTTTAATTAAACTTGCTGGTTACAGGCTTTTACTGTACAAAGATATAGACTATGACGTTCAAATAACTTTCTCAAGTTTAGTTGAAATCAGGATCAGAAAAATCCTGTCACTTATGGTACACATAGACTCTATTTTAAAACCTCTCAATGAACAATCCTCTTCTCGACAACTTTTAGTATCAGCAACACACAGGTGTACATAAACGTGTAATTTGCGAAGGGTTCCTTGAATCTAGGGCAACCAAAAGCCTAATTCTGAAACAAATCTCTCAGGATACATTCCCTGAGATTCAGGGAACTGCTCAGCAACATCCTTCCAACTTTCATTTGTCCCTTGTCAAGTCCTGACTAAGCCATACAGAGGACAGAGGTCAGAAAGGAGAAGAAGGAAACAGGGGGTACCTGTGTCCAAGCTCGTGGGCCACGGTGAAGGCCAGGGGCAGCCCTGTGTCCTCATTGATGTTGCAGCTCCTGTGGGGCTGGCACATTCCCGCCACATGGGACAGACCCAGGGTCTCACAGGGTCTGTTCATTGCTGCGCAGATGTCCTTCCTTGGGTGGTTGAGAACAACACACACACAGCAAAAAGAAGGTTGAAGACAGTAAGACCCAAAGGGTGATGTGAAACTGAGTGTGCGCAGAGCACCATGTCCATGGGACCAGCCCAGGACAGCTGCCCCAAAGCAAGCCCCTCCTGCCTCATGGTCCCAGTCTAACGGGAAGCCTTTAAGCCCAGCAAACACTGGCCAAACAGAAGCAAGAATGGAGACATCCAAACGTCTTTCCACACAGAAAGATTTATGACTCTTCCTTTCCCCTTTACTCTCTCGATATCCTCAGCTTATTCGAAAGCCTGATTAATGGGAACTGCAAGCCAGACTGGCTACGTTTATTCTATTGTATAAATAAAGTTGATGCTGGGAATAATTAAGCAATTACTACATTTTTTGGGGAAGTACATCCCAGTGGTGCTGTGGTCTAGGGTGGGGGAGCTCCAGCCACCCAGGAAGAACAACTCCATTAGAGTACATGGCTTTAAGTGACTTATTTCTACTACAGAGCAAATTTTCTATGGAAGATAAAACTGCTGGGGGTTGTGAATCACTGTGCAAACAACCATGATACAGCCAACATCCAAGCTGCTGCAGCATGAAACTATCAAACCACATTCTGACTGCAAGGTATATAAACTTGGCCAGAGACAAGAATTCCACCCGGCTACATGGGAGGTGAGGGCCTGCTCTGAGGCTCCTTTGCAAATCCTGGAATTCATCTACAAGAGAAAATGGAGAGCTAATCCCTGTGTACATCTGCTGCAAGGACACACCCATTCCAGGGTTTCCCACGAGGGCCACAGTGAAAATCTGGTCTGGAAACCCCAACTGCTGGTAAACTGAGAGCGGTTTCCAGGTTTAAAACTGGGGTCTGACATCAGTTCCAGCCACTAGAGCCAGGCCACTTTCACATTTCAAGTTATATATTGAATACGCAGGCTTCCAGTCAGGGCTGAGGTACAGAGCTTTAAACAGCTTCCACTAAAATATGCAACTAGCTGCCTGTGTCCCACCTGTCTGCAGCTACTGGAGGAGTTTCTAGGTGATGGAGTAACATCTTCTGCATAAAACCAGGACACAATACCTTGTGAGCAGGACTGCAACATCATGATGCAAGGGATGGGAATCTCCTTTCACATTGATGCTCTTCTGCCATTTGCAAAAGCTTTTCAAGGTGTTGTCTGCATGGTGGGAGATTTTCAGATCCTCCTGCCAACACAATTAAAAGTCATTTGTCATACTGCTAATGGACCTGTTTGGTTTTTATGATGCAGTGCAGAGGGATCTGATCTGTGACCCATCAGAATAAGATCAGGAGTTACTGCCATCTAGACGGTATTGCTCTGCATTCTGTAAGCTGTAGGCTGGATGGGAATACAGTCGTCATCTCTTTCCACTAATGATTCAATAGAACCATTAAGTCATCTGATATCAGGGGTTTAGAAACACTGCAGGAAAATACTCCATCCTGGCTGATGTGCTTTAGAGAAGGATGCAGCTGCACAGCCAGACTGAGCTGCGACTGCTGCAGCTGGGAAACACAAACAACCAACAACTCACAGCCTCCGCCAGCGCTACTGGCAGGGAATGCTCCTGTGGGATGCAGCGAGCTTCAGCTACTCAGCCACTGTTGGACCATCTTCCCCAGCACTGACTTGGAGCTACGCCTGCCCCACGTTTGAAGGGATGCTGCCACAGGCAAATAGTACCAGTGGCATTGGGTATCATCCCATAGATTACGGGATGAGAGGGAAGATACTATCACAGTGGCTAAATTACAAATCATTCTAAGAATCATGATCCACAGCTCCTCTGACATATAATCCTCCTAACTTTAACAGACCAGCAGCCCATGCAGAAGACTAGGAAGTAAAGCACAGGAATCTGTATTAATCTTACACAATTCACCCATGAAAACTGTGTATGAGAGTTTACAGGCTTTCAAGGCCAGCTCTCTGTGTATCCCAGTTTGGCTGCCAGGATGGAAGTGTGAGTCATTTTGTTTTCTTTTTACCTCTTCGTTCTCCAGCAGGATGAGTCGCACTATAGCAATGTTGATGGGGTTCCCAATGCTGGCATGGTGGAACAGACCCGCCACCTGCAAAGCACAAAAGGCTAAATAAAGCCCAAAAGAAACATCTTGCCCTGTGACAGTTCTCCTGGTAAGTACATTTGCAAAGCAACACGAGCTTAAAGGGAAGCTACTGCAGGTTGTTGACAACATCCCAACATCTTGGGGAATTCCCAAAAATAAAAGACGAGACCAGATGTAGATCCAGATTAAAGCATTCATAATACAATGGAAACTGATATAATCTATGTAGCACATTGAAACTCAACCAGAAATGCCTGGGGGACCACCTCCACTTTCACTCCCTAACAAATGTGTTAAACACCTCAAAGCCTGCTCTCTCTCAGTGTCTTCACCAACACCAGGAAATCCAGGGATGTTACCCCGAGGTCCTCTACCCAATCCCACTCTTTCTTCCAGCCATCAACCACACCTCTTCTGAAATGCAAAAAGATGCTACCACAACAGCTGCATTGCAAACAGACTATAGCAACTCAAATTGACTTATCTGTTCGTTTTATGGCTTTAGCAAGACCTCCCTGAATTTTCAAGACCACCGGGTATTCTTCATGCATGACCCTGGACGTGGCCCTGCTCGAGGTGGCCTGGCATGAGCAGGGGCTGGGCGAGGTCACCTCCAGAGGTCCCTTCTCACCTTAAACCAGCCTGATTCTGTGCCTCCAAGCAACATTAAGAGTGGTATTCTGGATGTGCAAGGTTAGTTCATTAACACATCATACCACCTAGTTATGAGTCAATGCCTCCAGAAAAGTCTAAGTAGCAGAATGAAAATCTGAGGAATTGCAATGCAATTATTACAGTTAGCTTTCAAAACCTGCCTGTAGGTTTTACCACTAAATACTCCCATGGTTTAGTGCCAGCAAAACAGCTCAGCTACAGACTGGATCTGTGCTTAACTCCTTCACTCGGCTGTCCTCAGTGGCACCTTCTCAAGAAAGCCATTCACACTTCTGTCAACCAGGCTAGTGCACTCAGCCATCACTGGCAGGCTGGCACCGGCTCTGCAGCTTTTGGGACTGAGATCAAAAACACCATGGCAGCTGCCCTGCAGCGCTCTCTCTGTGGGTGTCTCTTATTGGCACTACCAGCGCTGAGTTCAAGGAAGCCTGAGCCAGAACTCTCACATCCCTGCAAGTCTTTTCCTGTAAGAAGGCTTCCTTATCAAGCAGAGGGCTGTGGGTGGCCCCAGGGCAGGCTTCACAGTGGTTTCAGCTTCAGCTGCACCTCCCCGCCCAAGCAGCCTGCTTGCCTTACCACAGAGAGCAGCGGTGGTGACACTGTGGCCATGGGCAGCACCTGCCCCCTCTCTGTCCTGAAGCAGTAGGTGTGGGAGGAAGAGTCCTGCGCTTGCAGTATCTACCTGGCAGGCCATGTTAACCACCCTCAGTGAGAAAAGGAAGGGAACAGCCCTTGAGCCCCACGGTGAAGGTGAAACTGCTGCAGGCTGAGAGCTGCTCCCATCTGCACCAAGACTTAGGCCTAGGGCTCGCTCACAGCAAACCATCCTCCTGAAGCAGATGGAGGACTGAACAGTGCAGTTAAGCAAATGTGAGGGTGGGAACAGCCTGTTTGGTGAGAGATTTGCTGAGGTCTCACCAGGAATGAGCTCTGTCAAGCCCAGTGGCCCTTATGTCTCATAGCTGCATCTCCAGGGACCTGGCAGCTCTGCGGTTGAGAAAATCAGGACTCACCATGTTCATCACAGTCAGCACGTACTTCTCGATGTTCTCACTCCCGTGGTATTCTATCATCTTGGTGTCTGCCACCACTAGCGTTTCCACCCACTTCTCCTTGCTGATGGAACGCTGCTTTATTCTTCTCTTCCTGTATTGTTTCTGTTCCCATCTTTCCCTCCGCTTCTCAGACTTCTCGAGGCTTTCCTGAGATTCTGAGAAATTAAAGGGAGAAAAAAGGCCCACTTCTGGTACCAAGTCTGCAGCATTGCTAAAATACCATCAAGATGCCTTTTTCTAAAAATTAAACAATCTGTTGGTGTTGATCAGGAGGACTCTCACTCAGACCCATAACTTACTTGCATATTCGCTGTGCTATATGCTCCAAAAACTCAGTGAAAGAGGAAAACTGTGACTTCACAACACTGCACAGCAGCATCAGCAAGAAAAAAAATCCTTCGAAATAAATTCTCGAACTGAAACGGGGTCTGAAACACTTTGTGAGGAACATGCAGTCTCCCAGAGCAGAGCACTTGTGTTTTGTATCAGCACATGAATTTAGAGGCAAACATGGAGAGGGGCTTGACCATGCACTGTAAAGAAACAACACCAGTGGCTCAGCTCTTCCAAGTATAATCAAACATTTCTATCTTGCTGGGAAAGACAGTTCCCCAACACCATAAACTCCATGCCCTGGAAACTGGATGTCCTGAGCCAAATCCCAAAGATCATTGCTGTCCTGGATGAGACTGAAATACCCGCAGGGCTGCACAGAGATTTCCCTGGCCACATGAAGACTGAACTCTGGGTTTCTGCGCTGTTCATCCCCAGAGAAACAAGAAGGACATTCATTGGGCTGAAAAGACACACGACGCCAAAGGAGAGCTTGGACGCTTCTAATGCACACCAGAAAATGGGAATTCTCATGTCAAGACTTTTCCTGTGACGCTGTTCCAAGATCAAGGTCAGGGTCAGCCCCAAGTTGGGTAAAGGCTTTACAAACCACATCACACACAGTGGGAAATGCTTTTATGACCAGTTTCTATGGGCTCTGCCTTACTTTATTAACAGTGAACTTTTACATTTTATGGACTATGCTGTACTTAAGCTGTACTTTATGCCCCAGCCCGAAAAATCCTAAGTATCTGAATAATTTGATGAATTGCTAATACCGCTGCGACAGTTTAATCACAACGGCTTCCTTGGAGTTTGTTTTCATTGTGTCCTTTGCTGCTGAGCTTCCATGTGGGATGCAGAGCACGGTGCAGACAGCTCCCTGGCTACCAGGCAGGGTTTGTATGGCATTTCCCCTCAAGATCCCTCTCACACACTTGCCCAGCTGTACATACAGGCTCACAATATACAGTACAGGGTATTGACAGAAACCGAATACCAGGCTGATCTAACACCATCTGGCTGTGTGATGATTTGCAAAGAAAACCAGCAATACATCAGTAGATGATGAAAGACTTGAGGTAATACAAATCCCATAGACTTTCAGTTTCCTTTCCAGGGCGCATACATCATGTCCGTGCTGCCGGTTTGTATTCAAATACAGATTCAGCTATATTATACACTAACCACACCATACCTACTGAAATTCATTTACAATCAACAGGCTTCAAAGTCTAGAAGGAACCATTATTACTACTATCAGTTTATTCATTTAGATTATAAGAAGAATGCCTAAGGATAACATGATTATAGAATAAAAGGGTTTGGGGAAGCTCTAGGGAATTGGTAAGACAAGATGCACTGACTGGAAGATGAAACTTCAAATATTCAGACTAGCAAAGTAAAGCATCTGATCTTTCCAACTTCCCTGCCTTGTGTTAGTCTGTCACCACTGCACACAGATCTGCTGCTTCACAGATTTGCACTGAGAGCTCTGCAGAGATCCTAGGCTAGAGCTGCTGGGAGGTCAGCGCTCCCAGCTCCAGGTGCTGCTGAGCTGTGGGGATGCTGCCCCAGCTCCTGAGGCGAGTGAGTCATCTCATGTTCAAGACCCGCTCCAGACTGATGGGTAGAAATGTACCTTTGCTGTTTCTCTTGCCTCCAGGATTTCTTCCTAAGGCAAATACCTCCCTATTACACGATTTTACCGCAGGCAGACATTCAGTTTTCAACTAGTCAGAGTTAAAATAGCTCCAAAATAACAAGGGCAACACAGACCTCAGTGCAGCTGTACCACCTCTGGGGGACATGGGTTCATGCTCCAACAGCTAGGCTGCCCAAAGCACTGATTGTTTTTCTTCACTGAGAACAGTGTCAACCAGTTTATGACTAGCCCTGGGATTTTATCATGGAAAAGACTTTGAACTTCCTTCTCTGAGACTCATGCACTCTCCCTCCCAGCGACAGAACTGCAGCCCATGATCCTCTGCTTGTGCAATGCAGCCTTTGAGTTCTGCTCCAGCAAAAAAGCCCTGCAAGAAGCACAGACTGCTGTACCTCCCAGATCTGCTCTCAGCTGTCAGCGCTGTCCATCTGAGCCACCACTGCCTTTTCCAGGACAGTTATTTTCTAGGGGCTAGCCCTATCCCTGGAGCTCAGGAGGAAAGCAAAGAGATCACTGTCCAACAGAGACGCAGTACAAATGCCCTGAGGGAGGGGGTGGCTCACTGCAAAAAACTGCTGGTTTTCTACCACTCCAAAAAGCAGGAGGGAGAGCTGCCTTTGCAGAACTGGACAATTTGATCCTTGACACTACCACAAGCACAGTGCTATGGATACAGAAAGCATTTAATTTGCATTAAAATAATTCTGCTGGACAGAAGGGCCACAGTGACAACCTGGATTCACTGGCATAAATGGGAATTCTGGTATTTAGCTCACGGAAACCAAGTTTTACTCCAGAAGTCCAAACTTCTGGTAAGTCATAAAATGATATTTGCAAGGAATCAAAAACAAATATCCAGTCTCCACATCACAGGATGCTTGCAGCAGGCCCAGGAGGAAAAGATGAGAGTGAGAGGCCTGAGGTTCAGCATGCACGTGAGAAACATAAGCAAATACAGGAAAACTGGCAGGAGAAAAAAAAAAAAACTGCCGTAATTCCTGTGACTTGTGGGCTCCACTCATGGATGTCGGAAAACTTCTGCCTGCTGCTAAGCAAGCAAATTTTCCTGACTTGCAATTTGAACCAGTGGTCAGCCTTCCCATAATAAACCCACTTGTGGAAACCACTGTGTGGCTACGCTTTTAGAAACTTGGCCATCCTGCAGCAAGGAGCCCAAGGCCATTTGGCAGACACATACCAAGCGGGCCCAGCACTGCCCACCGCCCACGGAAACCACCACAAAACCACAGGTCAGTTGCATCTCGGTGCTCTGAGCATTTCCTTTCCAGCCAGATAAGTGGCAAAGGGGACCAGCACAGCGACTCCCAAAACTCAAATTAGAGCACTCAGTGTCCTTTAAGGTAAAATCTGGGTGCTGAGACCTTATTGCAGGAGCTGAACGCTCCCAGATTTTAAGATAAGCATGTCTGCTGAGGCACCTTAGAAGACTAAGGACTGGCACTGATTCCTTTATCTTTCCACTGTGTACTTCAAGTTACAGACCCCAAATTATGAATTCTAGGATCTAGCTGCTGTCAGTTCATCGTGAGAGGTATGAGAAAGGAGACAATACCTTGCACACCGCAGGCTGCCCATGCTGCTGGCTGCTTCTTGTCTTGCTCTCCTGGGTGCTCAGGAGCATGGCGTTTATATATCCTGTGGGGCTGTGCTGCTGCATCCTCAGGAAAGATGGTGGCTACCGGTTCGATGAAATAGTCCTCGTTCATGAGCCGAAACACACCTTTCTAGCAGGGAGAGACAGAGATGTGACCATGAAGCCGTCTGCAACTAGTATGAATATGAGGAAGGGAGAGATTTGCAAAATGTTCCAGGTAGAAACATGTCTCCCCAGTCACACAGTACAAAGGGTGGTGAACTGAAAAGGTATCTGACACTGAGGAATGAGTTTAGGGACAGCAGGGATGCTGAGAGAGAAACGCCTTCTCCAGAGAACCAGAACCAGAGCACACCAGGAATGTATGTATGCCTGACCTTGGACTGTGCTTCCTCCTCCATGTTCACACCACCTCTCCCTGACCTTCATGGAGAAGTTCTGGAGAGCTGAAAATTTCAGTCCAGAGTATGGCTTTGCTTACAGTTCAGCACTAGTGTTTTGAGTACAAGTGGAGACGTTTTCACAAGGATATCCTCACAAGATGAAGTCAGCTGCCTTTGCACTAAGTCCCACCGTTGTGAACCCCTAAGTTACAGACTTCCTGCAGTCAAACACCAGAAATCCTTGAGGGAAAAGGAGGAGAAACCTATGGGAGCTCTTGATCACAATGGGAACTCAAATCAAGGAAAGTCAGTCTGAGAAGGAGAATTGCACTTCACGCAACAAAGAGGATGTGTCACTGCCATCTCTCCTTCAGCAGGAAATGAGACCCTAAAACTTTCTTTGTTCAATTAGGAACCCTCTGGACCTGGTCCAGCTGCAACACATTGTTATGGACTCACCTGGGATTCCAGAGCCCCAGACTGCATCTCAGGAACAAACAGTTATCTGAAAGCACTTGCATTTGCTGAATGGGAAGCTCTTTGAATGGGCAGCTTCATCCCCAGGAACCAGGAGCTCCTGGGCTGGGGTCTGCAGCTGGAGCAGAGATTGGTGCCCCATGTAAGCCTGTTCAGGATGCCATGCAAGGGCTGCATTCTGCCCCAGGGAGGTTCTGTGGGAATGCTGAGGGGTCCACTGTCTGCAGGAAGGTCTGTTTAAAACACACCTGCTAATCTCACTGAACGTGTCATGGCCCACCACTGCACACGGCACTGTCATCCCTGCTCCTGCCTCCCTGACACTCATGCACAGCAGGCTGTAACAAGAGGAGCAGGCAGCCCTGGAGAAGGTGAAACTGAGCTGACAATGTTACGCACAAGAGAGCACAATCCAGATCTTAGCACTATGCTTCATTTTACAATCCTTGACAGGAGGAGTTTAAAGTCTTATAACAGCCTTCTAAGAAAGGTGAAGCCTTACACAGAAACAGATCTCAAAGGCAGGTAAGGTTGTTAAAGAAGGAATCATATTCCCATGCTACACATCTAATAAGTGCTGGACCAGCTGCTGCACAAGGAGGAACATGGGAGGAACTTGGCCCTTTGAGGTGCCAATGCAACTTATTCCAACACCTGAGATTGCCACTAGCATGAATTTTGGGACAGCCCATCTGTGCTTTACAGCTCAGAAGTGGAGAGTGCTTCTAACAAAGCAATGCTGGGCTTGAAATGCAAGGTATTGCCACTGTGTACAAATGCAGTACACTTCTGTAGCCTCCAGAACTATCCCACACCAGCAATGAGTTCCTTGCTTACACCCTGTAATACCTAACACAATTACAAGGTGCATGTGAGTAATTCACTGTAACAAAGCTCGGTGACACACTTTACTTTCTTTGATAATTATGTGAGACACACAGCACATGGTCAGTGCAGTTTCCTGTGGCTTAGTATCTGACAAAAAGCCTTCATTATTTTAAGACTGAGCAGGGAAGCTCTAAAGAAACTTCAGGCTGAAGTTTTCTCGCCACTCAGTTTACTGGCTGCAGGCAGCATTCTGCTGATGCCTTTTGTGAGCTAACAGCCTTTTCCGCTTATAACAAATTATACACACCTACAGCATTTATATGATACTGTTCATTTCCAACCCATTTACAGGCCTTAATTATGTGATTCTCCAAACCATCATAAAAAAGGTGTTTCCAGATGACACGTTAAGCAGAAAATGAATTGCTTAATGAGTATTGTTTTTCTCTCCCATCCATAATTCATTCACAAAGAGATGTTTAATCCTGTTAACCAGTTCCTTTAGCATTCATTATCCTGAAGACAGGAGTTATTAGAGACCCAGCTCTTCAGATGGAAAAAAACGCCCAAAGCCATGGAGGAAGTTAATGCAAAAGCAGCATTAGAGCTCTGACTGTGGTACCCAGCTCTGGGCTAAGCTGCTTGCCCTTCTCAAGCCCTTCAGAAGACTTCCTTCAGACCTCAAACCTCACTGGCAGAACCCCAGCTGCCGAACTGACAACGAAAGTGCAAATGAAACAACCTGACCCACCAACTCAGTGAGCTATGATGTGCAAGGTGCTGAACACCATCAGATGCTGTTAAGTTTGGTGGGAAAAGAGCATCTTCAACACCTCCCAGGATGCACACAGCATTTTTCATGACCTTCCCCATGCTATGCTGCCAGAGTCAACTCTTCTGGGCTTCTGAACTCACTAAGCATCCCTTCCATGCCTGATCCATCTGCACCAACTACTTTTTGAACTTGAAATCCTGGCTCAGAACCAGAATGGGGAACAGCCCCAGGTATGTGTCCTCAGCTCCTGCCCATCACAGGGAAGGTGTGAGCTCCTGCTGATGTTCAGTGACACAGCTGCATGTTCAAAGCACAGTGATTTGTGTGGCCTGTGCAGACCTCCCATTTACAAACCACTACGCTTTAGCAGGCTAGCTCAACATACAGACACATACTGCTTTTCTTTAAACACAGGAAGCTTAAAATACAAACACAGCTCCCAGCTGAACCTAAGCCACCTGCAGCAGCCAGAGGACCCAATGGGACTCAGACAGAAGCACAAGGGAAACCAGGGCAAGGAATTACCAGCCCTGCAAATGCAAAGATGTGGGGCATGAGGACTACTGCTGTTTCCTACTTGCAGCAGCAGCAGCCCTGTATCCCGTGTGCATGCCAGCTCTGTGCAGGGGTCACCACACGAAGCAGAACCCCCTCACATGACAGTGCTGTTGCCATCCCCCTACCCCTACCTGAGGACTGTCTGCGCATCATGTGAGTTATGAAGTTACACTGTGATGATTCTGCAAACCTCTATGAGATTTTAAACCCTGTGGGGACCCAGTAGCTGTGCCAGCCAGACACAAGCTGAGGCAGACACGCAAATTTATGCTAATGGCATGAATTTGCCTTCCTAAGTGCCTACACCACAGTCTTACTAGTGATAATGACTTAGGCTTTCAGCAAAATGTACCTTCTTAAATGTCACTATTGACTCTGAAAATATTGGCCATGGAATAAGACAGCTGATGCTCACTTTTTGTGAAAAGAGATTTCACTACACATGAACCACACTATCACCAAATGGTATTTCATTATCACGAGATACTTCATCATCTCCAGGCTTTGATCAACTACACTTTCAGATGAGTTTCTCATAATCCTATATTTATGCACTAGAAGATGGAAGCCATATGGGAATTGCTCTTTGGGAATTCGGACACAAACACAAGTAAACACAGTCCCAAGAGTTCCCAAACTACTGGAATCCATGGGAAATTTACAGTCAGGTCATCTGAAGCAGCATCAAACCTACACATTGAGATCTTGACTCTGTTGCTACCAGGAGGAATTCTGCCAGTACCTTCCAAAGAAAAAAGGATTTCACATGGCTTCTGCTATTTCCCTGTTGGTTAAGAACCTTGGTACTTACCAAGCCATCACATGTACTGAGCGCAGCCAGGCCTCCCTTCAGCGTCCGGCTCTGAACCTCCCCGATCATATGGCAAGAGTTATACATGTGAGACTGGATCTTGGCATCAGCGATTCCCCCATACCGCCTCTCACTCACAAACCCAGGGGTGAGGAGGTTGACGTTCAGGCTCAGGTTGAATTTCAGGGGCTGTCCTTTGTAATGCAGTTCATAGAAAGCAAGAAACTTGTTCTTGGAGGAAAGAGACCTTCTGTGAAGGGCTCGGTGGGACAAGTCGTAGGACAGGAAGGATCCGCGCTCATCAACCTTGACTGGATGAACGATGTCACTGCTGGAGGACCACGGAGCAGGCTCTGCAAAGAAAGGGTTTTTGTGTCTAGCTTTACAATTAAGCATCTTTCCTCCTACCACTTGAGCTGGATGCTAAACTCCCAAGACAGCTCACTGGGGTCAGTTACCCATATGCCTGCTGGATCTGATAGGCTCTGCCTACTGCCGCTGCCAGTTCCCAGTACCTGCAAAATATGTGCATTGTCTGGGCTGCTTCACCTCACCTCTGCCCTCTGGCAGTGCATCCTTACCTTCTCCCATGAGCTACTGCTAGCAGCTGATCCTACAAATACTAGTCATGGTGCTCTGTTCTGACCAAGGACCACCACTGCACAGCTGGGGGCCGGTCCCTGTTTCCACACACATATTCCCACTGTTTAATCACAGTTGTTGGAGCAAAATACATAAATAAATAAATAAATAAATAAATCTGAAATGGTGTCTGGAAACCATGCAAGCGATTTCTGGTGGCAAAGCACCTCCCCGGGCTCAGAGGGTCCCAATGCTCCCACAGCCAGCTGCTGCTGCGCTCTGGGCCAAGGGCATCGAGAGAGCCCGAGGGGAGCTGGGGAACCCGGGTAACCCCGCGGCCAGCTCTCCAGCTTCAGCTCCTGCAGGCGACTCCGCGCCCGCGGCTATCCCCACACACACATCCCCGCGCTCACCTGGCTGCTCGGTGCCGCCGCTCCGCTGCACGCTCGCGGCCAGCGCGGCGGCGAGGAGCAGGAGCCGTCCCGGGGCCGGCATGGGTGCGGGCAGGGCC
>PPHD01007660.1:0-22787 GCA_002909625.1 Bambusicola thoracicus
GAACACTTGTTACAGCAATAAACACAGAATCCCTTCCTTCTGTATCTGTAACAAACAAAGGGATTAAAGACGGTAGATTTATATCGGACACAAGGAAAAAGTCTGATGCAGCGATGGTGGTGGTGAGGCACTGGAACAGGTTGCCCAAGGAGGTTGTGGATGCCCCATCCCTGGAGGCATTCAAGGCCAGGCTGGATGTGGCTCTGGGCAGCCTGGTCTGGTGGTTGGTGATCCTGCACATAGCAGGGGGTTGAAACTTGATGATCTTTGAGGTCCTTTTCAACCCAGGTCGTTCTATGATCACCTTCCACCTCCCTGGGGCAGCCAGGACTACTCAGCCCTGGCCTGACAAGGGAATTCAGCAGTGAAAAGCCTCCACTTCCAGCAGCAGAGCCCCATGCAGGTGCCACTGATGTCAGCGGCAACCAGAAACACTTGGCTGCATGGAAAACACAACCACAAGCCTTGGGTCTGCAAGTGTGAAAAGCAGACTTTCCTGCATAGTTAAGGTGTGCTGTACCATTGCAGAACATTCCCTAAAGCTGTGGCCAGTTGAAGTTAGGTATCTCTGCTGTCTATGCAGAAACAGGACAGAGAAACGTACAGTAAAAGCTCAGGGGATCTTAAAAAAATCCATTATAAACTGCATCACTTTGATTTCATAAAGAAGATACTTGGCTATGATGGCTATATGAAATGCCAATACGATTTATAACTCACTTCTTAATTTGTCTTACTTCAGTGGCTCACAGGCTTTCAATCTCCCTTACCTGATAGCTGTGGGGTTTTTTCAGTGCCACAGAGGAGTCCCAGCCCTGGCACGTCCTCAGGCATGATGGGGATCCACGCAGCACAGAGCGATGCTGCTCAGCTCCTCTTCTGCTCTCTGCTTCACACGGTGGGATCTAGCAGAGCAAACACAACATGCCAAACCCAACAATTACAAGAGGCCCTTACAAATCACATACGGAAAACATGATGAAACTTCCCCTCACCAGCAAGTGACCTTTCTCACAACTAATCACAATACAACTATTTCTTCTGAACTTCTATTTATCTTCACTTAGAAAAATTGCAGCAGTTTAATGGGCTACAAAATGTTTCTAACTTTCTTTCATACATAGCTGACGTTACTGCTGTAATTAGGAACGCCATCCAAGCCTACAGGCAGTTGAACAGAACTTCACATGGGAATTTCCCTTGAACACTGGTATCACGTTTGGTTAGTTGAGAAGATGATTTGCAGATGAAGATGATTGGTAGGTGAAGAAGAAATGAGGGCAGTCCTGAGCAGGTACGTTGAATGTGACCACTGTGCTGTCAGCCCAGCAAAACACATGCTTAAGTGCAGAAGACATCAAATTGACTCCAATTTTAAAGACACACTTATTACTTTTCCAGTTAATCTTCAGCTTTCTTTAGACTTTTAAAAAGTATATTGGTTAGCTAACGAGAGGTTTGTTAAGGCTCTGTTGACGTCTTCTCCAGCAAATCCCGCGAGTGCAGAACCGCACATAGCTTCACAAATTGCATCCAGCACCTTCTAAGGGAATCTCATGGCTGTCGGGAAGTTTCCCACAGCAGAACAGAACGCTTGTGGTGATGCACAGCACTCTGACGAGGGAGGGAAGTTAAACTAGTTTTTCCTTTAATCATCAGCTGATTAGATGCAGCTTGCTTCCTTCTCTGTTTGTCCTCCAAATATCCCATTGTCCTCAGGGAGTAACACCTGTGTCAGGCATTTTTTCATTGATGCTGCTTCTTTTCAGCAGCCCTGGGCTCCCTGCTTCCCTTCTTCATCAGACAATTACACAAGATGAAGTGCCCAGCATGCAGATGAAGTGCTGCAAAAGGAAAGATGCCCTGAACGCATTATTTGGAGAGAGATGTAGCAATGAACTATTTGCGATGCCGATGGAGTAACATATGAAATAAATTAAGTGGAACTGACTTGGCCGTTTTGCATACGATAATAGGAAGTATAAAAGCAATGTCTTAAGAATGATTAAGTTGACTGAAATGATTATACTTCTATTTTCTACCGCATACGTTAATAAGAGTTGTGACAGTGATTTCTAAGTAGATAATAGAGAGCGGTGAGCCAACACGCGTGCTTTAAAACTGCAGCGTGAAGATTTCAGACTCTATTGCATAGTCATGAGGCCTTTTCCTTGCACATTTCATTTCCCTCAAACACTTTTAGCCCAGTGAGTGACTGTAATTATGAGATGAATGTACTGAGGCCTGAGTCATTTTTTTGTTACCGCTATCCAGATTCTAAGGTAGGTAGAAGTAATGATAAGTGTGTTTTTTAAAGAGCCAAAGACCTTATTTATTCTGTCGGGCATGAGCTCTCAGTTCATTTGGAAGAGTAAATGAATTTACAGCTCGTAATAGATGACAGAAAAACAGCCTCATGCTGTGGTGTGCTGCTCCGAACAAACAATGCATTTATAAGGGCGACGGTGGAAAGCACGCATGTGGTAATAGTCAGCCAACGCCTTCACTTCATCTACATGTATCTCAATTAAAAACAAAGCCAACTTTTAGAAAAAAACTGCAATAATACTTCATTTCAAAGTTTCTTCTTAGTTCCAGGGAATCCAGAAGATTTCCCAACCCTTGGATAATCCTTTATTATTAAATTTCACAGTACTGCCAATAGCCCTTAGCAAACGTGACACTGATAGCCATTTTAAACCCCATTTATGCCATTAATACAGGGTGCTGTGATCTGAACGTAAACAGAAATCAGATCCGTGGTCTTCCTTTTCAAATAACTACTCATCCTCAAAGACTACAACACGAGGAGAAAACGTGAAACAGGAAGAAGCAATCCGCACTTTGTTCCAGTTTGAGGAAAGCAGCACAGGCAGCATCAGTTTTGGGCTCTCTTCTCCTTAATGTGGGCGGTAATGTGGCAGCAGCTTGCCAAGCAGGGAGGCAGGCAGCAATGTGTACAGCCTGGAGTCCCACATCCGTTCCCATCACAGAGCACAGAGCAGGGAGGGGACACACGGGTCACCCGTGCGGGGCCCCCGCAACCATAGGCAACCAGAAGGGATAATCCCTCACATAAACACTGCCCTTTTATTTTGGTCAGTTCAAAGGGACGTAATCTCCAAGATGTAACATTGAGAGAAATCTGCCTGGTGGTTTGAAGCTCGCAGACATTGCTGCTTTTAGCCCAATTCCAGCAGTGCAGGAAGCCACGAAGAGCTGAGGTGGACAGAACAGAGCTGACTGCCCTGTCTGTGCTGCCCACTCACACAGCATTGACAATAGCTGCAGGTTTGCCTGCATAAACCAAAAGAGGCCATGCAGAGCTGCCTCCCAAAGGGGAGAAAGTGCCTGCACAGCAAACACATCTTGCATGGAGAGCTCATCACACAGACAGAGCAGAACTGCCTCCCATCTGCTGACAAAGAAGCAAAAGTGATAACTGATGGTTCCCGCATGCTAACACCACTGAAAATCTGTTGAAGTCCGTACATTTCCCAGCTCTCCATTTAGCGCTCCCTCCCACTTACATCCATATTCTGTCAGACCTTTCCTAAAAGGTGCATTTTTCCTCTGTGATGGGAAATTCATTATACCAATGTTATAGCTCACATTTAGAAAACTCATCGCCTCCGCATCAAGAAAAGTTATTCTTTTCCATTTTTCCCTTCAGAGCCACGTTTGGTTGGTCTTCATTTACCGAAATCCATTTGGGTTCTGTTCCCAGTTTCCATTTGCTCCTAAGATTTGAAAAGACAAGAGAGAAAGAGAGGGGGAGCTAGGCTACAGCATAACCATGGCCCACTGTTTTTCCTTTCTAGGGTGACTTGACAAAGCCATGTGAGTTGTATCTGCTCCCGGTGGAAAGAACAGGCTCTTCTGACTCCTGCATCTAAAGCAGGATTTGGTTCTCGATACTTAGCGGGCTCCACAAGCAGTGGATGCTGTGCACATCTCCTGCATGCCCTACACTTTCACTCCTGCATGCCCTACACTTTCACTCCTGGAAGATACAAATCACAGAAGGAGTATTGGCAGCTTAGGGGAAATGAAGGATGCCAGAGCCCCTCGATGCAGCAGCAAAGCCCAGCTCCTGATTTATGTCCTGATGCGCACTTGTACTAAAGCAAGCTTGACAAAAGGCTGTAGGTGGATGGAAGATCAATTTCTCTCATGGTTAAAGGTGGGGAAGAAGTCATGGTCCCTTGCCAGCTCCCTTTGAAGCAGAAGGGGAGCCCAGAGGTCATCTCTTGGGGGCACACGAACGCAGAGAGCCAAACCAAGGCAGATCTGCAGAGTCATCAGAGAGCAATTATGGCCTAGGTGTCAGAAGGTGAAATACTCATGAGTTGCAGCATTGCTGACTGCTGCGGTACTGCACCGATCCGCATTCCAAATGCTTGGGAGCAGACCTGGCAGAAGGGCAGCAAATCCTCTACAGTTGCCTCCTTCAGATAACGGTAACCAACGTGAGATGGATGAAAATGAAGCATTACAAGGAAATACAAACGCTGTGGAGCTCTGCCTTTAGATAAACTAATTTTACTCTTAGTTCCTTAGCAAGGCAACCAAACCTCCTGAACATGACTCTTGTTCTTTTGGGACACTGCAGGCACCTCCCTATGAGCTTCTGAGGGAGGCAAATAGAAGAATTTGCTGCCAGTAAAGGTTAATCTCTAGCTGTGAACACGTGCGAGCCCTGGCTTGGGATGGATTTTTGCTGGCTGCAAACATTATCCTTTTCTTCCTGCTCATGACATTTTTGTTTTGTGGCTGTTCAGTGGCTTTCTGGTGCTAGTCCTGTACTGACATCCACCTCATATATACCCTCTTCCCCTGCTACAGAGACTTCCTGACCATCTTCAAAGCAAGACACTGAATGTCCTCGGCACCCATCAGGATCAGATCTGCTCTAAGGCAAAAAAAAAACAAATCAAATACGCTGTCTGTTCATTTGCATTTTATTTGCAAACCTGCAGAGCGCACACATCACAAATAAGTTCATTCAACCACTCCATGTATTTTAAAGCATAGAGACTTTAAGCCAAAAAAAATGCAAATTCAAATTAGAATATGCAGGAGGATCTTAGGACTCTGCTTTAACCAGAGAGCTGACTGACTGGAGTGCTGATGGTCTGAGACCTTAAGTGCCTGGCATCAGCACAGAGGGGAACTTATGGCTGAGTTTTGTAACCTGACAATAAGAGTTTACATGAAAAGATTTGAGAAGTCCTTCAGGAAGATATTAGCTTAAGGAAAGCTAATGCTTCTGTGTTCTTACATTTTACTCCCCTTCTAGTTACATGTAAAGGCACCAAGGAAGAAGTTTTGCTACAGATCAGGCATTTTAGATGATAAGTCTCAAGTACGAGTTTCATTATTATTATTATTAACAGTTCCTCTGATCCCTCAAATTTCCGAAAAAAATGAAAATCTCAATATTTCTGCCTTTTTGTCTATCATCTCATGCACATTAAAAACTAGATTGTAGCCAAAGGACAAAAGGTGCTGTGGTGGCACCAGCCTCTTAGACAGCCTCTTGTTACCTATGGGTAAGTTGGAGGGCACTGTGTGAAGCTGGGAATTCTACCCTCCACAGTGGAGGAACAACAATCATTGAACAAGCATCCCTGAAGTGAGGCATCTAACTACAGACATCTTAATTTCTATACAAAATGGTATCTCCCTCACCTTCAGATGTTTTCAAGCCAGTCTCCTTCTACCTCAAGCTGCCCTCCAGAACTGGGATGAAGCTCTGGGAAGGTGACAGGAAGAGATGGAGAGGGGGTGAGCAGAACCTGCTCCATGTTCACCACACAGGCCAGCAGAGCCAGCTGAACTTATCCAAAGGAAACATTCTCCATCCAGCCACCTCCTTCCCTGACACACAGGCTTTATACCATCTGCTCAGCAGGCTGGGAGCGCTGCTCCTTTTCTTCTCCCCTTACCATTTTCCAACTTTTATTATGCAATTCCTCCCTGTGAGGAGCTGCAGCCGCCATGAGGCCTCCCCCCAGCTCCTCTGCTCTGGGCTGAGCAAACCAAGGGGCCTCAGCCACTCCTCCCACATTGAGGTGAGGCTGCAAAGCACAGCGCAGAACCACCCCTTCAGCCGGTGGCAGCGCTGGGCCTGGTGCACCCCAGCACACAGTTGGCCCTGTGGTTGCCAGGGCACACTGCTGGCTCACATTCAACTTGTCGGCCAGAACGCAACTCACAGTCTCACATTCCATGGGCCTTTAGCCTAGTGCTCCCATGGGATCAAGCACACCAGGTGTCCTTTACAAGTAAGATTACTGATACAGCTGAACCACACCTTTGTGGGGCATAGTAATCTGGGCAAAAGAGGAGCTGCTTGTCCCTACTACATGTCCTGTCTGTTTCCCCACCTCTCCAGGGTTTGGCATACGGTACCTGTGAGTCATGCTCTTGCATGCTTCCCTTACTCTGGTCTGAAGGAGAGGTGGCAGCAGCACAGTACAGCTTTCTGTAACTCCCAGCCCCTCCATCAGGTGGCTCTCTTGACTGGCCACAACAGCTATTTGGTAACAAGCCTACCCAGGAGATGGGGTATTCCTTGTAAAAAAGAGTATCTTCTTAGGTTTTTGTTCAACACCACATCAGTGGGCACAGCCGGCCGGGCGTGGCGCCATTTCGCGTCCCGCGGCGTCTGCGGGCGGTGAGGGCGCCCCCTGGCGGCGGGAGGCGCCATCTGCGCGCCGCCTTCGCCCGGCCCCGAGCAGCTCTCCGCCGGTGTGCTCACGTGGTTGGCTCCTCACAGGCCTCACCTGCACAGCCTGCGTGTTAGGTGCTGTGAGTGCCACTTAGAGCCAACTTCCCTTCTTTCTTTCGTATCAAAACTGAACTGTTGTACAACTTTAGACTGCCATCTACACAGAAGGCAGGTTACAGACTCAGCAGCACAGAGAAACTTCCTCATGGTACAGATCAGAACATCATTTGTCCCATGGCGAGTCCTGTCTTCCCTCTGTTCCAATAGCAGCAACGCTCCTCCCCAGCTGCACTCCTCCACGAGGTTTATCCGCTTCCCAGGAGAAGAACTCTACACTGAAACTGCTGCTGAACACCCTGAGGTTACCCTGACCCATCAGGAGTGCAGGAGCAGGGTAACAGAGTCATTAGTTGGAAGGAGGTAGGCATGGCAAGGAGTGGGATACACTGATTTTACACACACCTGTAGTACATCATGCATGTCCAAATCAGATGGTGTTGCACAAAAATCACGTGCTAGCGGAGCTTCCACTGGAACAATTTGTTTCTACGTGAGCCTCTGGATACCATTTCGTTTAATTTATAGTAAAAAGCCAACATATCATCAGGACTAAATTAAGAGTTGCTCCACTGAAGTCCAGCACAACCTCTTGCAGTACACCATTAAGCTTAAGGCTTTCTCCATTGTCAGGGAACAGACTCATCGTCTAAGCACCGCTACTCACTGCCAGCTCCTGCCTTAGACCGTGCTCCCTCCAGACTGCTGGAGCTCATCCAGCTGACTCCGCCCGTCGTGGGAAGAAACACCACAGGCTCCAGCTTCAGCACAGGAACGCTCGTTTCTTCCAGTGCCTCAGCTGGATCCGGAGACGGATGTTCCCACAAGCTGTCAGCACTTTGCTCTGAATGCCGTTGCCTCCACTGGCTTTGCTGGATGCTGGTGAGCTGTCAGACAGCAAGCCCCTGGAGAACACCAGCCAGAACCACCCATTTGCAGAATAGGAGTGGCTGTTACACAGCACAGTGCTCAGGACAGCAGCTATCCACCACAATAAGCACTGCACCCTTCTCCCGCTCCGCTCCTCTTCCTAAATTAAACTCTACATTAGAAAACTTTGCATTAGAAACGTTAGAAAATGACTCGTTGCAAAGAAGAGCGTTGTCTCCCTTCCCCCCTCCAAAAAAAGCAAGCTTTGAAGTCTTGTTCCAATAGACAAATGAATGCACAGGCTGGTTCAAACGCTACGCTGAATTAAGTGGACAGTTAAATAAACAGGAGTTCATTTTCTAAATAAGTCTAAATTTATTCATTACCCTAGTAAAAAAAGTTTGGATTACAAGTGTCTGAACAGTATAAAAGTACAAAACAGGTTCCATAGATTTCTAATACATTAATACAAAGTGCATGACTACATACAGTTCATTCTGCATTACTACCAGGAATGGAACAGGTGGGAGGGAGTGGGGGAAGCGGTTGGCAGTTGAAATCTAGCAATAAATAAATAAATACAGAAGAAGAGATGATCCGTATCAGAGCACAACCTACCATCAGTACTGCAGCCTCAGGTGTACAGAATTACTGATGCTGAAAACAAACTCCAATAAAGGCAGGTGTCTGCAAAAATAGCCAGTACTCTTGCTCAAGCCCTTATCAGACATGACCAACCTAGTTAGGCAGTTATACAGGTATTCACTCATTTGGTTGCAGATGAAAAGCAAGGCATGTAGCTTTGTCTCCCCTTCAGAATCTCAGGGAGCTTAGAAAAGAAACAACACAATAAAAGAGCAATGAAAGCTATAAGACGTAAGGCTGTGATAAGTCAAAGCCTTCTTCTGATGTCCTCTCCTCAGAGGCTGGACTACCCAACGGAAGGGAGAAAGGAAAAAACAGCTTTGAGGATGGAGGCTCCTCTTAAATCCTGCATATCCTTTCCTACCTATATTTTCATTTGCTAACTATTCCCATTTCAGGAAGTGAGATTACACAAAAATCCAGTCCTAAGCCCTACCCACCAAAGTTCTATACGGATGACTCACACAACAAGGAAAGCTTGTAGCATCCATTGCAGAACATCCCAGAAAGAGTAAAAAGAAAAAATCCCTTCCCTCCCCCCAGAGCAAACAAAGAAAGCATAATTCCCAAGTTACACAAATTAAACCTTCATAAAGGAACACGAATCAAAAGGGAACTAAAACTGCAGCACACTCCTCCAGGAAGCTGCTATCACCCTAAAGGCAAAGTGGAGTCGGAAGGAACATCGCACTGGTTTGCACACAAGTTCAGCTGGGAATCTGTGGAGGAAACAGCATCTTTTGATCACGTATGCAAACAAAGCTGCCTCTATTCAGCACAGCACCAATCCTAATAGAAGTCCAGTATTTACAAAAGCCTTGATCTGCTGGTGAGAAGCTGCGGGGCTCCAAAACAAGCACTGTGAATCCAAACCACAGGTTGGAATCAGATTGTGTCCCCAGACCTGAGCCTCACTTGCTTAGCAAGTGGCTTGGTCCTACGTCAAGCCCGAAACCAGCAAAAAGTCTTTTTTTTGTGGTCACATTTTAGCTGCACTGGGCCAAGAGATATAGCAGTTATCTGGTTTTGGCCATTGTCTACACCTACCTTGGGCATTGGGTTGTTTTCTTGGTCCTCCTCTAATCACCAGTCAGTTTCTACACAAAGCCCAGAGGGTCTGCTGCTAGGTTAAAAACAAAAAGTCTCCCATCCATTTCACTGTGTTCAGTTCTCAGGCAAGTCCTCCTCCTCCCTTCCTAGCTAAGAAGGGAAGTGCTCCTACCCCTTCCCTAAGAGCATCTGTTGTTGGGAGGCTTTTTCAGATAGCTATCACTTACAGTAGAGATGTCTGCAGTCAACAGTCTGTCACATATCTGTCTTTCTTACAAAGTCAGTAGTATAGGGTGAGATCTCCACACCTTCAAAATATATATATTTATACAACTAGAGAGGTGACAACATTTATATGTATTAGTTCATCTCAAACGTGTCAAAGAATGAAATATTTTCTTGGGGATTTAAGGGAGGTTACCAACCAACTTAGAAAAATAAAAACCCTTACATCCACCTCTTCTTTCCATACAGAAAGATGAACTACATACACTTTAATATACAAAATCCCATCCTCAAGTTCACTTGTGAAGGGAGTGGGAGGGAAAGATAAGAGGGACAACCTTGCAGCAGCATTCAGCTTCACTAAGTGTTCCATAGCATCTTAAATATTATGTACAGTCTTTCTGAAAGGATACAAACTAGCTTCAGAGTTTGTGGAATTGTAGCAGTAAAACCCAAAACAATTCTAGGGAATAGTCTTTTGGCAGCATAGCAGGTGTCCAATGTGAACAGACTCACTTTTCTAGTATTTTTTCCAGAGAATAGAGGATCTGTGTAACTGTCTGCAGCTCTCCAAGGGAGTCACCACTCCTCTTGGGTAGAGATTGCTGGAGATTGTGGTCCTTCTTGTTCTGGCTTCTCAGTGGCAGACTTTTTATTGCTACAGCAAGGTTTGAAGAGATGAGTGTCTATGAGGACTTCCCCAAAACGCCCTTTGTAAATAATTCCACAGCAGACTTTTTGCCTGAAAGAAATAGCAAGGAGAGATGCAGATAGTTTGTGACACTAATTCCTCGAGCCTCAACATTGTTTGGCTATGATAGGAGGGACAAGGCTGTCCAGAGAGAGAGAAAGCAAATTAATGTCTAAATCCACATCATCATTTTGGGGAAGGAAAAACAAAACACAAAAACACCACTAATAACAAAAACCAATCAAACAAATAAAACCATACACACAAAAAAACCCCCATCCCTACACCAAACTAAGTCTCCCCTTTTGCTTCCCAGAGAAATTGCAGATATACAGCTATCTAGGCTAAGCTAACCTTGACAACAATGCATTTAAAAACGTTATTTGAGAGGAGGCAGCAAAGCCACAGTGATTCCAGTACAGCAATTAGCTAAACAAGGGATTAGTGTGTCACAACACGCAATAGAACAAACCCATCAGCTCCAAGAAAATCTTGAGCTTTTCCTCTTTTTTTTTTTTTTAAGTGACCACCATCACACGTCAACCAAATGTAACGCTATGTTTTGCTGCCAAGCTAAGAGTAATCTATGTACATGGCAACATGGCGCATCTACAGAGCACAGTTTCAAAACAAGTCAGTGACACTCAGAATATTGCTCGTTACTCCCCAAAATGTAAGAACATCTCTCCAGATAGCACGTTGGTGTTTAGGAACTGGAGGGAGATAGGGAAAAAAGCCTTGAACACGCACTGTTCCTTTTCAGTAAGGCAGACACTGTAGAATGCTTAGTGACTTAAATGATATCTCTAACACAAGTTCAGCAGCATCCTGCAAGCTCCCGAGGAAGCAGCCTCGATCACTGAATACAAAACAGTCTGTATGTACGGAGTCTGTCTGTACTGAGTACACCTTCTGTTTCATTTTACCTTTTCCAATACGTGAGATCTAGAAAGGAAAAAACGGGTGTTCTGCTGGACCCAGCGCTCATCTCTGTGTCAGAGCCCTCATCAGACTGGTTGCTGTAGCAGGGGGATTGAGCTGGGGAGGCACTTGAAGTGGTGCTGTGGGCATCAGAATCTGCAAGGTGGGGGGGAAGAAAAAATGCAAGAATTAGGACATGCAGCAACTCATCCTTTTCCTCACTTCAAAAGGTCACATGCAGATGGGAGCCAGAGGGAAAGACTTTTGTAGTTAACAAGAAAAGCCTAACAGTAACCCATTTTTCACACTCGCCCCTGCCTACTTCGAAAGATCCTTGAAAGAACATCTGTCATCATCTGGGAGACTGGAGTGGGTCCCTGTGTGTGAAAGACTGCAAAGAGGTTCAGGGTCAGAGTCCCCAGCTCTCAAACGCAGCCTGTGCAGCATGCTACGCTTTAGACACGATCCCGGTTCCTCTCTGTAATAGCTGAAACACTGTTGAAGTCGGTCAGGATCTTTGCTTCAGATACAGCCCTTCATTGCAAATCTTCTTTCTTACTTTAAAATCCCACAAAGCTCTTCTGATGAGTGCAATGGATTAGGTGGCATAAAGCTCTAGTTGGGGCAAAACTGTGAGCGATCAGCTTCAGGTATGCAGATACACATCTGAATAGCGATACTGCTAGCTTCCTTTTTAACTATCTCTACCACCTACAGTAACACAATTAATAAAAATCAACTGTTGCATGATGAGCAGATGAAAGCTCCTTGAGTCAGGGCCTTCACTGGTTCTTCTGAGAGCACTTCCTTCAGGCCAGGTAGAATGATGGAAAACAGAGAAGATGAAGACGACAACAGTTAAGAAGCTGAAGTGTTTGCTTTAGAGGAAAAAAACCTAGATTGCTGACATAGTTAGAGCATTACTGACAGATGGCTTTGTGGGGAAGATATGAACCCATATCTATTTGAGTCTAAGTGCTAGTGGAAAGAAATCACTCAGACTGGCAGAAGGTGTAAGGAAACTACAGAGGAACATGGCAGGAACTTATAGAGTGTGTGTATGTTGGGGGAAAGAACATAGACTAAATAGAAAGCCTAGGTTGAAAACATATATGGAAGGAAAAGATTAATAGTGGTATCAGCAGAGCAGCCTTTCTTGAGAAGAGAGTGCTCATTAGCATGCTCTGATAGTTTTCAGAACAGGGGGAAATCTCTTTCTACTTCACTGAGAGCTTTGCCCAATAAGTTCTTCCAAGAGCTATATCTCACACTTAAATGACATAAGCCACAACTGCCTACTCCTTCCAGCCCTGCTTCTAACCTCTCCTTGTCACTTCTCCACCTGACGCAACCAACTCCCTTCAGACACTCATCCTGCACACAAAGCCTCCCCCCTTCACTCCACCCCCTCCCCAGTCACACGAGAACAAGGCGCTACAGGAACAGAGAACACAACTGAATCCAGGAGGTGACTCAGCACGGTCAGTTAGCAGGAAGTTATTTTAGGGGAAGCCAAAGTTTATAATCAAAATCTGTCTGGATCTACTTACTATGCCGCTTGAATTCTTTTTGCAGCTTGCTGATTTGATTGCTCTTTATTCTGCTTCCAGAGAGAGTTTTCATTTTCTTTGGTTTCAGTGTTGTTTTCAGACTGGGTCCAGCCCTGGCATCTACCACCTGCAACACAGAAAATGCACACACAGTCATCCTGAATTATGCCCAGATACTGCCTTTGTCAAGATGTCTGCACTGATTTAGCTGAAGGTGCTCACAGAATCATTAAGGTTGGAAAACGCCTCTAAGATCAGCCGGTCCAACACCAGCCCATCCCCACAGACCACGTCTCTCAGTGCCACATCCACACAGTTACTGAACACCTCCAGGGACGGTGACCCCACCACCTCTGTGGGCAGCCTGTGCCACTGCAGCACCACTCTTTATGAGAAGAAATCCTTCCTAATATCCAACCTAAACCTCCCCATCACAACTTAAGGCCATTCCTCTTGTCCTAGGGCTGAAACCTGGGAGAAGAGACCAACCCCACTTCACTACAACCTCCTTCCAGGGTGTTGTAGAGACGCTCAAAAACAGAGTAGTTAAACCAAAGCAGTTCTGCGTACTCTGCTAGTAACAATCATAGTTCTGGATCCTGTTCTCACCAAGGCTTCCTTTATAAATATTATTACATACACAAAGAATCCTGATCATCTTACCAGCCCTAGGCCCAAACTAAATTAGGTAGATCAAAACAGAACATATGAGCAGGAATAGCTGCAAGACATTAGTCTTTAATTACCTGATTAAACCACACCGATTTGTGTGCTGCTTGGAATATGTCACCTTGCTTGTTCAAGCTATTAAAAAAAAGGACCAGTTTTGGACAGAGGCCAAATCTGTAATGTTTTGAGTGTCATAAAGAGACTTCTGGACAAAGTTATGAATTGTGAAAGCAAGGAAATACAAGTCTGCGACTCCATCCATGGCTTGCACAATCACAATTTGCACATAAGTCCAACAAAGACAAGAAATATTCCAGGCAAGTTTTAGAAACACCGGTGTTAGGGAGGGAAAGCACAAGGGAAACAGCAAACCCTAAACTCTTTCCAGCGCCTCCCCTCTGCTGTAGGATGGACTGAAGTAGAAGACAAGTTAGCTCGGGGGCCGGGAAGAAATAAGAGAAATCAACTAACATGATTCCAGTTTTTTTTGGATCCTGCTGGCAATTTCTTCCATCTTTTCACCAAAAGGACACAGGCATTACAAATGTCTCCTGAGCGGGCCTCGTGGAGCCTGGTAAAAAAGGAAAAGCAAAAAGCACTTTATAACAATTAATAAAAACAATCATGCAACAACAGTGTCAGAAGCAAAGGAGAAAGGGTTCTCCAGCGCTGATTTTCAGGCATGACAATGAATCTGGGGTGCTCCCCATCGGTGCCATTTGAAGACCAGGTCTCACTTTCAGAAAAACATCATTCCACATAGAAATAAAAGGCACTGTAATCTGCTGCCAGAAGGAGGCTAAAAAAACCCAGCCCCGTTACCTTCTGTTGTTTATGTTTCGTTTGCCATGTTTTCTTTTAAACCACAGCTTCAGTGATTGGATTGATTTGATTGGAGAGGGAATAATCCTATTCCTTGAGCGTAAGCAGGGAACAAAACTCTGCGATCTGACAAAAGCTTTTTCAGCTCTTGGCATTCTCACAGAGTTTCAAGGATGAGTAACAAATACCATCCAACGCAGTGCTGCATACGTGCAGGGTAGAGTTTCAGAAACAGCAGTCAGTGGAAGGACAGCAATACTTGTTTCCTTCAAACAAGCTTTCTTCAGAAATCATTTCTACAGCTAATCCACACTAGGGGAATCCACACTAAAGGGCGACACACAGTCGGATTTTCCAGCTGTTTAAATGAGAGGACTTTGAAGCATGTATAGATGAATGAGGCAGGCTCAGATAAGCCCTTATTTGTTCAGAGTTAAGACTGCATTTTTCACCTTGGCAAACATATTTCAGATAGCGCAAGACCAAAAGCCCCAGTATTCTGCAAGCTTCTTTACTGCTGTTTATATATATAGAAAAAAAGCAATGGGCCTTCGCAGCCTTCCCACTGCCAAGGACAGCAGACAAGAATTACGAGAGCAAGAACTGTCAGCATCAGATTTATGAACAAAAAGCCACGGTCAGTACAAAGCGCTATAAAACCATACATGAAAAGTGTGTTTCTAGAAAGGGGGGTGGGGGAGAAGAAGGAAAGGAGACAAGGTAAAGGCTCACAAAGACTGCAAAGACTTGCACACGTGAAGTTAAATGCCGGAGACCAGAGAAGTAGTACTGATAAAACACATACAGTTTTTAAGAGCATGTGTAAGTTCAACTGTGGCCTAAGAGTTTGATGAGAGTCAATCCAATGAGACTGGAAGGAAAAAAGCTGCAGATAACAATGAAGTATTTTCCTGGGAAAATAATTTTGAGGAAAACTACAACAGCAGAAGCTGTTTATTTTGAAACGTTAGTGAGGTAATCAGAAGAATTTGCCTCGTTGACAACTCCATGACATGTATTTAGACAAAACTGTAAAGTTCCAAACAGTTAAAAGGCCACAGCAGCTGGTACAAGAAATCACTGCCATTTCCTTTCCGTTACTGATGCCTCCAAACAACGTTAGGTACAGCTCTGATTAACTGGAAAGTTGATTCATTCTCACTCTTCATCAGAATGGTCTCTCATGAAGTTTCAATAAGCCTTATCAGAACCAGCAGCACCAATAGCCAAAACAAGCTCCAAGCTTTATCTAATGTCCTCGAACCTCCAGAACAACCAAAAGCCTCCACAGATCCGTGCTGCCTTCCACCTCGTGTGGGGATTCACACCTGTAAGGATCACGACTAAGTCACTGCACATGCTGCGAGGGTGAGAAGGAACTGGCCAGAGCCTTCAATGCTGTCATCTGCTGCAGCTCGCATAAGCAGCCACAGCAGGCTGATAACCCAGCAGTGCCACATTCAGCAGCAGAGGAACCAGTCCCACAGTGGGACAGTCACAAGCAGGCTGGGGGTTTCCCCCACCACCTACCCAAGCCAACCTCAACTGACAGCGCATCAGGTGTGAGGCTCAGAGATCAACACACCGAGTGGTGCAGAGCTGACTGAAGGAAAAGTCTTACCCAAAACAGTTCTGGAAATCCTTTTCGTAGCGTTTACTGTCAGTAAAACGAGAGCTGGAAGACTTAGCTCTGCAAATACAGCAGCCCTCTATACTCCGGTACATCTTCGGTTTGTGAAAGCCAAACATCTTTTCGTCCCAGCTGTAGCCTGCTGAAACAAACAGGAACTGGTGTTACTTATCACTTTTTAGATACTGAAAGAAAAACCTGTGTGATTCACTGGGTAAACCAACACCGTAATTCAGGACAGATAAGAGTACTGGCCTAATCTATCTTGTATTGCTTCCGAAGAGCAGATGCACCTAATCTACACTTCATTATCTTACAGAAGAGCGAACAACAGCTGGAATATCAAACAATACCCAGTGCAACAAGCTTACCGGCTGCACAGTTCTCCAAGCACACACCTCCAGCAGCAGCATAACCCAGAGGTGCAGACGCAGCACAGGAAGGCCGTACGCATTCCAGCAGCCAAGAGGGCTGCAGGAGAAGCCATGCCAACCCGCCCCAGCCGCGGGTCACAGCAACCAGGCTGGCGTCATCAGCCACCCTCGCTGCAAACCCGCTGTGCTGAAAGGGAGTAGGAGTCACTTCAAACGAGCTGCAGCCATACCTGCAGGCTGTGGGGCAGACATACCTGAAAAGCTGCTCTAAGAGCGGCAGGGCGGAGCCCCCCAGCCCTCAATGGAGCACAGCACTGGGGAGCTCTTCCTGACAGCCAGGCCCAGACAAGCAGACACCACAGCAGCAAAAGCTCTTACCTATACGCACTTCCATGAAGGGCACCCCGCTGCCCAGGCTCAGAAAGGTCTCCCCATGTCCAGCCCACAGTGCTCCCCAGCGCATCGTGCCTTCAAGACCGGCCTGAGAGGCTGCCAGAGGGCACAGAGGTCCCACAGAGCACCAAATGAAGAAGGAGCTTTCCTGGTGCGGGGCCAGAATGTGCACAAAGGCCTTGCTGGCCACATGGGCTGCAAAGAGCCCATGTCATGGCCACACACAGGGACTGCTCCAAGGGCTCTGTCTGAACAGACCGCAGCGTGCCCAGCCAACCCCGTGCTGTAGCAAGGCCCCTGACACTTGTCATCCATCACATGCAAACTGCTCAGAGGGGACAGCCCACCGGTGACAGGAAGCTCCCTGAGAACAGGTTTCCACTGCTGAGAACTTCTGCTTTTAAGAACTGAAAGGAGACAGAGCCATGCAATTAACACAGTTTTCTCCCTTCCTCTAACAAAACGGTCAAGTCTCGTAGAAGCTAACAACAAAAACCAACTTCTCCTCACTGCATCTACTGAGAGGTCTGGTGGCTCAAGAAGGGCTTTCTGAATAGCATCTCCACCACATGTGGGAGAACCTGGTCAGTGGGAACTCCCAGCAGCCTCGCAGGCCCAGGGAGTGCCATGCCCCAGTAAACCCAGCTTGGTCACTGGGGAATGCAGGTGGCACATGGCCTGTCCCCAAATCTTCACTCACAGCACGGCAAGGGGAAGACTTGCATGCTTCCACAAAACAACACCACCTAGCATCACACTTACCTTACTGACACGTAAGGATAAATACCCTGTGCATTTTTGCAGGATCACAGCAAGTCAGTGAATCAACCACCCGGACCTGAACGTGGTCCTTCACATGGACTAACTCCAGCTATACCTCCAACCCCACAGGGGAAGATGAGGACATAAAGGCACTGCAAGACAAATGCCCAAGACTCCCAGGCAGCAAAGGACAGTAGGAATTTGAAGCAAAAAGCACTGGTTGTGCCCAAACCCTTCACAGAGGGAAGGTAAGGGACTGCACAAGCTGAATAATGAGAAGGATGGAGGGGACGTTCAGGATGTTCTCCCTTTCAACCTAGATTAGCACACGGCTGCTGTGCATCCATTTGAAGCACTGTACTCCTCCGTGCCTGTCTGCAGCACAAGCTCACCTCAAGCCAGGTTCTCCCAAGGATGAGTACTGCACATAGCCAGCAGCATCACCCCAAGTGCTTCCTATGAGACTCTCTGCTCCCTCTATTAGCATAGCACTGGCCAGGAGATCAAATTAGTATCCATGGACCATCAAGACAAATAAACAAAGGAGTGTCTAGGCAGACACTTAAAGAGTTCGTATTTTGTTTCTCAGCATGCAGCATAGCCCTTCACACAGATGCCTCTCAAGGATACCACGTTTAACAAGCCTCTGGAGATCCAACAGCACAGCACCTTCCTTGGGGAATTTCTAGCTACTGAACAGTGACTTCAGATTATGTGACTACCTTAATCTGTGATCTGGTGCTTTTCTTTAGACAGACAAGAGATAACTGCAGACAAAAGGTTCACGAGAGCTACAAAACTTATGGAGCAAGAGCACCCTGATTGTTACAGGGCAAGACACAGAACTGATCTCAGCTATTTGATTCATTTTCTAACCCAGTTTCTTCCAGAAATCCAGACGCTGATGAGATGGTCTCTGCCACCAGCTGGTATTTATATCACAGTAGAATAAGATGTGTGTTTTACAATTAATGTTCTGGCAAAGGCTGGCATCGGACACATCTATTCTGAAAATATTTTGTTTTGCATCGTTGCTGCCATTCTCGCAGAAGCAGCCTTTCAATACAGTCTTTCAATAGAAGGGAAACTAGTGCCATCTGTTTCCCACTTGATGAATGGTCAGTGACGGTATTACCATATATCATGCCTGAATGGGGAAAAGCCAGTAGCAAAACCACAAGTAGAACACATTTCTCTGACAAGCATGGTTGTAAATGGAAGGCGTCAGTCCAGTTCCCCATTTAATCCTAACCAGTGGCCATCTGACCATTATGCACTAAATATTCTGTCAGCTGCACAGCTCAACAGCTAATGCTGACTGCATTGAAGTCTACAAGTACTCACCAACGCCGCTAACCTTAAAGTTGAGATGGGATACTTTCATTTGAAACCATAATAAGACTATTATGGTCTAGTGCTTAAATTGGCATTACTTCTCTGTAGACTTAGGTGTAGTTAGGACACGCGGCCGGGCCATTTAAAAGGCTTAACTGGAAGCTTTACCATGTAGATAGATCTCAAGTTCGAAGCAGGGAGTTGCATTTTCCAGTTGGTGTAACACAGGTTAGTTTTCCTACTGCTGTAATGCCTGAAGCTCAGCTGTGGAAGCTTAACCACGTGAAATTCGGGACAGATAAAAAGCAGCCAAGTGGGAATGCAGCTCCATAGAAGTGTAAAGTATCACACAGGATAGTTTTGCCAAATTTAAACAAGGTATTTTAAATATATGAAACCTTTTAAATTAGCAGCTGCACAGAAATGAAAGGGACCACTCAGCAGCAAAAAAAAAAAAACAAAAAACCCAACCAACCAAACACAGAAACCCAAAACCAGAAAACCTATTGGGGCACATCTATCAGTCTGCAGAACAGGAGATGTACCTGCACTGCGTAGGGAACGCTGCTCCCTCACCTCACAGAGAAAGCAATCCTCATCCCCGGTCCTCCTGCAAACACAGAAGCTGCTGTCCTATACTGCCAACCTGAACAGAAGGAACAAGTCCCCCGTACCTCTGCCCTGACATTTCAGGAACAGCAGAAAGCTCAGAGCAGGGCAGAGAGCAGCACAGTAGGCGGGGAAGAAAAACACACCCTGCTTATTAGGTTAGTGAAAGGCTGGTACAAAGCAGCGTGCATCGTATGCGTGAGAGTTCTTTCATGCTTTTGTTGCCTGTCAGGACTAGAAATCGGGACTCGGTTTTCTTTGCAAAATTCAATGCGATGATCTGAATGAAAAGGCACTGCTTCAGATACTCGTTAAGATTTCAAGTCAAGGAAGAACTTCTGAACTTTTGGGATTAAGAAAAGCTGAGCCGCTTTCATTTGCCTTCCCGGATTCCTCCGCATTCTTCTTGATCACCCGAGAAGAATGAGAAATCTGTAATAACAGAGGAAGGAATTCCTAGAAGGCAGGCAGGCAGGTCTCACTTTGTAACACAGTTATCAGGCCACTCGGAAGGAAGCTCACCTGCCTCTCACCAAGTTGAAAGAAAGCACTCCCCCACGTTACAGGAGAGCCAAGGGACGCCAGCCTGACTGCTCCACACCTCCCGCTTCTCCCGTCTCCTCGCTCTGGTCTGCATCATTCACTCTCTGTGCAACCCAGAGCTCCCAGCACCTTGAAATACAGAAAGGCGACGCATACTCTGGCTTCCGTGTTGGCAAGTGCATACAGCCAGGCACATGTACACACACGAGTAACGCTTCCAGAGCAGCCCGGGGTGCCAGAAGTGGAAGCGCCTGCCCAGCTAATAACTCCCAGGCCCGTCTCTCTCCTGAAACAAATGGCTGTATCTCTGCTGGCAATCAGCTGCAGGACAGAAGAGCAGAGGAGCAGAACCGTAGCAGAGACTCGATGCAAACATACTTCCCTGTTTACGTGGTCTAAAAAGAAACTTGGGAATAGAAGTTAAAACTCAGACCACGGAAAAATCACATTGACAGAACTCTGTTATTTAGCAACACCGACATCTGTCCTTGCAGCTCAAACCGGAGTGACAGATCTCCAGCAACCATAACCCTAGCATTTCACATACTGTACAGTTGTGCCCCCCTACATCCTCATTTTCCCTCTGCTCCCCTTCCTCTCTCTGGCCAAAACTTTACTGGAAGGAAAGCAGCGTTTGGCCACCGCTATAATCCAGGCACAGCAGAAAGAAGCAGCACCCTGCAGAGTTCTAACTCGATAAGCTCAGCTCAATCAGTGAGCCAGCCCTTACAGTGGTCCCGTCTGCAGCTACCGCCGTGCAGCACTGAGACCTCAGCATAACAGATGCAACTGGAGGAGACTCCCACGCCGCACTGAAATTAAACCAGACATTGCTTTTCCTTGTTTAAGACTCCCACGGTACTCAGGCTAGGTCACAGCCACCCTGACTGAAACCGTCGGTAGCCAAGCTGCAGAGGAGCCTGCCGACCTGCTATGGGAAACGCAAACCCAAGCCATTTACACAAAGAAAAAGAGTGAAAGGCTGAGGGATTGGGCGTTCCTGCACGCTGCCATGCGGTTACCGCTCCAGAAGGGATAGGCCAAAGCACGAAAACAGTAATCGCTAAGATTTGCATGAGGAAAAAAAGAAAAGCCAAACCTGTCCCACCTGCAGACATTCCATTCCCAAAGAGAACTTCCCCCCCCCCGAAACTCCTGTTGCAAAACTAAAACCACGCTCAGCCTAAGCGCGAGCCCCGCGAGGAAAACCTGAGCTGCTCCATGAGTTCTGTCCGTGATGCTTATCCGGGTGCAGTGCAGCTGTTAGACGCTGCCAGCAACCACCTGCTGCTGGAAGAGCACCACGGACGCCTGGATCACGAGACACTAAGCAGGTTTTATTATTATTCTCTCGAGAGGTTAACGTGTCTGATGAGGGCTGCAACAGAAATAGGAGAGGGACAGGTGAAGCGACTTCACCAACACGCTTCCATGTCTTTAAGCGGTACCAGCAGTCATCTCACGCAGACTGTGGACAGGGCACACGCTACAGAAATTCACGAGCTTCTGAAATGGGGTCCCAGCCCTGTGTTCTGCTGAGCCACTGCTCCCAGCCTGGGCCGGGGGCTGCTTCCTTCTGGACAGCCCCAGAGGGGCAGCTCCAGGACACAGCGAGCTCAGCTCGCCTCGAGGATTTAAAGAGAAGCGGCATTGAGAATCAGTGCAAAGCACTTCGGTGACACAGTTGCTCTGCACAAGGAAAGCAAACCGTCGCAGCTCTAACGCTGCTTAACATAATGTGGGCCAACGCTCCAGCACTCTTAACGCCTTCCTCAGCAGCGAGCAGTGCTTTCTTCTGACAGGGAGAGCCGCACACGGCCGTGAGCTCCCAGAGATCCCGCGGCTGGGAGAGGGGCAGGGAGGAACTTTTCCCACGGGCCGAGCGGCTCACCGCCCGCTTCCCGCAGGAGCGCGGCGCCGCAAGCCCAGAGGCGCGTCTCCATCCCTCGCGGCTGCAGCTCGGTGCGGGGCCCGGAACGCTCGGCTGCCTCTAAGGACTCGCCGGCACAAAGCCGTCCGGCGCAACGCCCGCTCCGGGGCTCGTGTCATCTCCTCAGCTTAAGAAAATCGCGGACCGCACGGCGAGCCGGACCCGCCGAGAAGGGGCTTTCCGCGGCACGTGCGCCGTGCGGGGCTGACAGCCCCACCTCGGGAGGCGAGCACGTGGCGTCCGCGCCCGAGCGCGCGGCTCAGCCTCCGCCGCGGCGGCGGCCCTGCGCGGCATCCCCGCCGGCCCGACACGCGGCACCGCCCGACTTCTCGGGGGTCGCGGAAGCGAGCGCGCAACGCGGGCCCGGGGCGCCGCCGAGAACCCTTTAAATCCCGCGGCCGCACGCGCTCGCGCGAAGGGAAGCGGCGACTTCACGCTCGCAGGAGAGCGGAGCCGGGTCGGAAAACGGAGGGGACGAAGGAGCCGACGGCGCCGAAGCCCCGCGGCGGGCTCGGGGCCGCTTTCCGCCTCGCACCGCATGGCACCGCGCGGGGCAGCGCCGCGCTCCGGCCGCGAACAAAGGCCCCCCCCCGGGCGGGCTGCAAACCGACCTACTTTCTGCCGCCCGGGGCCGGGCGAGGCGGCCCCCCGACCGGCGGGACCCGCGCGCGAGGAGCACGCGGCGCAAAGCGTCGGGCAGCGGCCGCCCCCCCGGCCGGACCGCTCGCGGCGCCCCCTCCCCACCCCCGGGCGGTGCGCGCGGGTTCCTCATGGCTCGGCCCTGACGTAATTCAAACATGGCAACAGTTTGCGCTTCAAAGCGCGGCGCGGGGCTCCGGGGCCGCGGGCGGGCGACGGCACCGCGCGGAGCGGTCGAAGTTTCGCCTCTCCGCCGAAGTCCCTCCCGCCCCCCGCGGGCCGCTCCCCGCGCTCCGAGCCCCGGCCCGCCGGCGGCCCCGGCGCGGGCGGCACACGGCG
>PPHD01007661.1:0-22786 GCA_002909625.1 Bambusicola thoracicus
CTTGTGCAGCCCGAGGGGGGCTCTTACCATTGTGCTGAAGGCTGCTGCAGAGTGAGGGAAGGGAGTTCCATCTAAAGAATGTTTTTCATGCGTTGAATGCATCCTTACACCTTGACCTTATTTTTTTGGTCATGTTTCCATTTTATTTGTTCTAAAGGGCTACTCATTAAAAATACAAATGAAATTACTGGCAACAAGCCCTGCCTCCACACAGAAATTAGAGCCGTAGAATCATGAAGGTTGGAAGAGACCGCTACCATCACCAGGTCTAACCATCCCCACCGCAACCACTGTCACGGCCTCCGTGCCACATCTTCCCCTTTCCTTGCACGTGCTTTTTTTCCCTCTCACTCCCTGTTATGGTCAGAATTCTTAGAGTCAACTTTCTTCATCAACCTCCAATCACAGACAAAGGTGCCTTGCAGAAGAATTTGCAATGGATGCGTTGCGGAAAGTGAAGTTAGGAAGACACCTGCACGTGTGCATTGCCTTTACGTTCTCTATTGGGATGCACTTCCAAACTGCGAGCACTTCTCATTTTTGTCTTTTTAGAAATAAGGCTGAAACTGCATACACTTCTTTCTGGAAATAAAATATTATGAAGTGCTATAGAAGTGAAGCAAAACCCCCTGGGATGTTATAGTCAGAAAACATTTAGAAATGGGAAGGATCTGTTCAATTATAGATCTTTTGCTCGTATACAAGTACTGCGTGCTGCGTGTCCCAAAGTTGTTACCATAAAAAATTGTGTTTCAACATTTTTCTTTACGGAGGCTTCAACAAGGAGCCTAGTGATATGAATAGCAGCTATGTTTGCAGGAAAATATTTCTGAGATTGGAGTCATTCACATGTGAAATGGGGAACTATCATGAGAAACAAAAATGCAGCAGCATCTTGAATACCGCTGTGTTTTAACCTTAGGAAAATATTTGTAATGGCGATCATCTCGTTTACTTTTCACTATTTTTTATGATAAGACAGGCAGCATTTCTCTTTGGGAGTCTTCTGGTGTGTGTTACGGTAACGTTAGGGAGCCTGATTTCTTTTTCTTTGAAGGACATCCGTGACCCTCTGATGTCTGCTGGTTCTATGGAGTATATTTGAACAACCAAGCACTGGGGAAGACTTTCAGTTTTATCAGTTGGCTTAATTATTAACTCTGCTGAGTACTAAAAATGTATATTTTTAGCATAGCTTTTATTTTTGTCTGAAAGTAAGACCCAATGACTGTGCAAAATCATCCTGGGTAGAAAGAGCCTGCTATTTTTAATGCCCTTATAAGCCAAAAACTAATTTACATTAATATTTTGGAAATGTTTTGTATTAGTTTTTAAAATGCTTAGAGAAGCATGATTTCCTGAATGGAATATAAAGTAGTTTGCAGAAAGCTGTGAGTAGAAAAGGTGTAAGCAGGCAGAGTGCTGCAGCCTTTCCCCATAGGAATGGGGCATCAGGAGCAGCAGCAGGGAGCAGTAAGGAGGTGAAGACTGAGGATTTCCTTTCAGCAATGGAAAAGCAGGCAATGAAATAGACAACCCAGCAGCCCTGGGGAGCAGACATTAGGATATACTACTTTTCTGAAAGGGTGGTCAGGCACTGGAATGGGCTGTCCAGAAAGGTGGTGGAGTCTCTGACCCTGTAGGTGTTCAAGGAACATTTGGATGTTGTGTTGAGGGACACGGTTTAATGAGAACTATTGGTGATGGGTGGATGGTTGGATTGGGTGATCCTGTGGGTCTTTTCCAACCTTGGTGATTGTATGGAAAGGAGCATGAGGAATCTACAAACAGGCCTGCCTTCTCTGTGGCCCTCCATGGAGAACAGTTCCTCATCTCCATCACCTCTCCAGAAGCACTGCACTCAAAGCCCATGGAACAAATAGAGGCGTTTTGTTCAGCTGTGGTCAGATGTTGTTTTATATTCTTAGTGGTGCTGGCTGGCCTTCCTGCAGGCTGGCAGGTCTGCACTGCTTTCCATGGGCTCCTGGCAGCAGGTTAAGTTGATAAGTGCTGCATCTCTTGTGTTTTTAATTAGGTATCAACGGTTGTAAGTGATTGTTCTGTTTCAGTCCCAGGTAGCTTATTGCAGTAAGGAGAGTATCCATAAAGCATCTCACTGCGGTGTAATGAAGAGCAGCCTTTTAAGTGACACAATGGGCTTATTGATGGAATAGTACATGGGAAAACAAGAGCACAAAAGAATTTCAGCAGCTGCTGGTGAATATAGGATTTGTCTCCAGTCTCACTGATGTGAGTGCAGCACCGAAAGCTTTTTGCCATTGGTGGAAGTCTCCTGTAGGGGCACAGTTGTAACCAACAGAGTTTGGTGCAGAGAGGAAAAAGCGTTTGTAAGTGTGTGCGGACTACAGAGGGCAAGCAAATACATCTCTTGAGTTCCCTATAAACACAGAGTAACTGCTTAACTTTGTAAATCAATATAAAGGTCTATGATGGCATTTTCCTAGAAAAATTAATAATTAATGCTCTAATCACTCACTTAAGATGTTATTAGTTTCCATTGATTAGGCCTTCCTGCTAACCCCAGCTAGCCTAATCAGTCTGCGTGAGAAGAGATGAATATACTCAATTAATCTCTACCCTCTTCAAAATTGCATCAGAAGACAGATTCTTAGTCTTCTCAGTGCATTCAACCTGACTTTATTAGAGGAATCCTATCAATTTTATCTCACAAAAGCAAGCGGAGACCTCTAATGATAGCCCTTCACATGCTATTAGTCATGCAGTTTGTCTTGTAAGCACGGAGGCTCTTTAACTTCCAGCCTTCAGTGATATAAATAAGTTATAAGAATGTGTGTCTGGCTTGATTTACTTATTTTTTAATATTTAAATGCTTGCTCTGGAAAAGGTTTCTTTCATGAGAGAGACTTTTTTTTTTTGCCCTTGCATTGTGCTGGGGGGGATATATTGCAGGGATAAGCAGAGCATCTTCAGACTCCCCGCTCCAAGGTTACAGCTGCTTACTATTTGTAATTGAGAGTGGGCAAAAGATCAGGGTTCACCAGATGTTTGAAAGTGTTTTTGAAGATTTCCATGACAGTGAAGAAGTGAGATGGGAAACACATTCCTGTCCTGAGCAGGATGAGAACACTGCTTAACAAGCATTGCATGGAGAGGTGGTCTGCTTCACCTGAGGGTGGCATTTGTGGAGAGAAGCGAGAGTGATTCTTGTAACTTTCTTCTTAACTGTAGTTTACAGAGTTAACTAATTACTAATTATGCCGAAGAGGCAGTGAGCGAGTCTGCTGTCAGGATAATGGAGCGATGACAGAGAGGTGTCAGCACAGCTCAGAGCAAGGTACAGACCTGGGGTTGCATCTCATATCCCAAGCTGGTGCCCAGCTCACATGGAGCCTCTCTTTGCAGAGCTGGTTTCCTATGCAAGCTTCTGCGCATCTCTCCTGACAAGCTTCTTTTCTTCTTCTTCACACCAGTGCTCATCTTACTGCTTCTCAGAATGATCTCAATTCTTAATGTTTTTGAAAGCTTCTTTCTTGATCTTAAGACGTGATTTCCCTGGGAAGAAAACTAAACTTTCAACAAATGGAAGGAGCAGCAATCCTAGGTCACCTTGTAATCTCTTTTTCTCTTTCACAGATTAAAAGTGGCCTAAGATTTCCACGGATCCTGGTTCTCTCCTGCAGTTCCTGACCTTGTCTCCTCTGCCTTGGGAAGCTGAAGATGAGGTTGCTATGGGAGCTTCTCGTGCTGCAATCATTCATGGTGTGCCTTGCAGGTAAAACATTGTTTAAAAACTTTCTATTTTAGGATGTTTGCACCAAAGTGAAAGTTTGCTGCACATTACTTTCCAATGAGAAAATGGCAAAACTAGGCTCTGCTTCATGGCTGGTATTACCAGAGGTTGCTGCTCAGATCACAGTGATGCTCTTAGCCAGCTGAACAGTATCAGCACAGCAAAAGCCCCGCGTTTCAGAGCTCAGCTATGCCCATCTCCCAATCCAAGCTGCTGTTGACAAATGTTGTTTTCTCACGTTCAGTGCTAAGTATTTCAATGCCCAATTAAACCTACGTAGAGTATAGCTTTAAATCCCATTAAAGCGGTGTTATGAGGAGTGTTACAGCTAAGAACACACTCCATTTAACAAATAATTAGAATAACATATTTCATCAATAAAACCATCTTCTGCAGCTGTCTGTATTTAATGTTTTTTTTTTCCCTGAGAGTTGCGCGGTTTTGAGTAAAATAAAATTTCTGAAGAATGCCATTTTTCAGCAGCTGAAACAGTTCCTGAAGACATCTCAGGTTTACAGAGGGCCAGCAAAGCTCACGCCAGGCAAGCAGCTCTGCTGCCACAGGCTTTGCCACTGTTGTGGTTCTCTGACGTGTTTTGTTCTGAGTGGGGGCTGTTAGATTTTAATTAATGCATGTGTCACTTCGGTACTCATCTTGTTTGCTCTAATTTATCTGCTGCTTCACACACTGTGTTTTGTTTAGTAACTTGTGCACATTTTCCATGTGAACATTGTCAGGGCCCTATTTCAGCATTAGGTAATAACCAACTGCTTCTAATATCATTTACTTTCTTTTGCTTGGCTCTACTGAATGCAGAAACGCTTTTATCCCATACATATTGGCTCCTATTTTTGAAATTTGGTTCCAAGTCTTCTTAAATGTGCTGTGACAGTTTGTGAGCTGGCAGAAAATGGGATGCAGAGAGATTCTGCAATGCAGTGCCACCACTGCCCGGGAGCTGTGACCCTCCAGAAGTTACGCTGCAGGAGCACAGGAAGCAGGAGCCTTTATTACAAGCAAATAAACAAAACTGTGGAAAAACAAAAGCATAGAAAATATTCTTGTGCTGTAATTTCTCTGTTTTAGGCATCTGTTGCAGAAAGTCTAAGGTCAGCAAAATGAAATTCACAGGTTGCCCAAGGAGGCTGTGGATGCCCCATCCCTGGAGGCATTCAAGGCCAGGCTGGATGTGGCTCTGAGCAGCCTGGTCTGCTGGTTGGCAACCCTGCACATAGGAGGGGGTTGGAACTTGATGAGCATTGTGGTCCTTTTCAACCCAGGCCATTCTATGATTCTGTGATTCTATGAAAGCTTCAGCAGAATGTGCGGCTGCATTTCTTCCTATCTTTGCCACCCATTGAGTATCCTCCTAGCATCACATCAGTCCCTTGTTACTGAGCTGTGGCAAGAGAAGTCCCAGATGCTCAGTACGAGTTGTACAGTGGGTGATGAATGAGGAGATGGTTTTGTTTTGTTGTACAGTGGGTGATGAGTGAGGAGATAGTTTTGTTTTGCAGGAGGTGCAGCAGTGCGGCCGTGAGGCCTGCAGCTGGTCGGTGCGGCTGGTCGGCTCACAAGGCCTAGAAGCACGGCTGTGATGTGCAGGGCAACCCGACAGGAAATTTCTGGCTTATTTGTGACTCTTCCACACATCTTTTCCTCGTTAGCTTCCTGTAGTAAGGAGCTTCACAGCTGAAGTCTTATTTGCATGTTAACGAGCTGCAGACCTGCTCAGAGAAAAGCGTTACTTGTGCAAGTGTGCATGTACGTATTTTATAATGTGATTTAACCTGTGAAGGTCCACATAGGTTTTGACAGAGGATGAAGGAGCCTGGCAGTGCTTCTGCTTTGCTGTCATGGCCTGCTCTCCTGCTCAGCCTTCTGGGCTCTGCTTTCTGCCCTTGTGCTTGCTCTCACCCTTTACCAACAAAGATCTCTGCTCAGCACAAGCAAGGTTCTCCCTCCTTTCTTCTTAGCAAGCACCGTGTAAACACAGCAGTTTCAATAAGCAAACTTCTCTTGCAGCTCCTTAATGATGCTTCTGTTTCCACAAGTTTGGTTTGTGAAAGGGACAATGCAGTGGCAGCTGTATCAGCTCCAAACAGTGAGGCTGAAGGGGCTTCAGAAACACAAGCTGATACAGCATAGCCAAATGCCTCAGCAGTGGTTCAGGCCAGACTGTTTAGCACATGGCTATGTAATTCCTTGGGGAAAAAAGCAATTGGCATTAAAGTGCATTCCACTGTTGTGCAAAAATCACTGTAATTTATATCAATACAGCTTGAGAGAAGAACTGGCTTTAATGAGCAAATGCATGTGTGAGAAAACTTACTGTGCACTGTGTATATATCCACAGAGTGTCTCATTTTGATACTTTATTTTCAGACTTTCAAATTTCATAACAATAAAAGGCCTAAGTTAGTGTGGGCACTGATCACTTACAAATAGGAAGTATATAATAACATGTAATCAGCAGGGCTGGTCTACATCAAACAAAGGGTAATTTTTCAGGAAATGTTGGACATTTCTTCACCAGTTCCCATTGAATTCCAATGAGATCTGGGCATCCCGATCTGTTACAAATTAAGTTCCTACAGAGATGAATATTTACAAGGCAATTTGAATGCATGCGTCTATCCAAACAGATGTAGGTTATGTACAGAAGAAATTCTGCTAGATTTCATGTCTAAATATAAATAATTAGGCCAAGAAGTAGTTGTACATATTGAACGCTGGTCTTCTGTAAGTGATATGACAATTCATTTTGTTCAGTGCTTTTTTCTGATGCTGCGTAGTTCCCATGGCTAGTGCTTTGATGTTAGCTAGAAAGTGATTAATCTGTTGCCGCTCTATAATTAATTCATTTATATTTTGGTCAGTTCTGCAGCACTTTGCCTTTCTGTACCCGACTGCCTAATTACTGTTTGCACAGCACTTGGAATAGATAAAGCTCTGAATGGTTTCTATTAGTATTGCTCCTCCAACACCATGCAGCCCTTGGCTTCTTGGCTTTTGGAAAGCTGTCACTGAAGTTTGCGGGAGGTTTATGAAGACGAGATCAGGTTCATCCTTAATACTTGGAGGTTTTTTCTGAATTACTTGAGGTTTTTGCTACCAAGCTCCTGTATTTTCAAGTTGCATAGAAAGGAGTCAGACAGGAGCACATGTGAGTATGGGTTTTCTATTGAAAATGAAATATTTATCATATAACCTTACCATCTCAGTGAACGTGTTGCTGGAGATAGTGATTTGAGTGCACCAGTCTTACTTCAGAAAACTTTCAAGTGAGCTGTCTAAAAATGTGCTTTACGTCCTCCCTGCAAGGAGGTGTAGAGCACATACCTCTGAACAGGCATTTGGACAGGAGCTTCCTGCAAAAAAAAAGAATTTTCTAGAATAAAAGGCCCCTGTCTATCTCAGCTGTAGCAGACTGCTGCCAGGTAAAGAGAGCAGCAAGTGGTGGGGCTCCAGGGGAGATGAGCATAGTTTGTCCTCTGTGATTTCGCAAGTTTTAGTGCCAGAACAAACACCTGAATGTAGGCAAAGCTGTGCTTCCATGTTCCAGTGGATGCGGGAGAGCCAGGGAGATGGGAGGAAGACAAGGTGACCCCAAACAGCAAAAGAGCAAAGTAATCCCTTTGCTCATAGGGTATGTGGTGAATAGCATGGCCTATTAAATATGCTTTACAAATGTGCCCCAGAATTTCTTATTAGTGAATTCTGTTAATCTTTCAGCAATCATGGAACTCTTTTTCATCTGTCTTTTGTTGAGGTATCTCATAGAAGTGTATGTAAAACCAGGGCTTAAGTGTGAAGTGAAGCTCCCCAACGCTCCTAAAGCCTTAGGCTGAGTCTCGTGTCAACTTGACCTGTGTCCCCAGTGTTACTGTCTCTTGAATGTGGTTGAATTGATTTTGTGTTGTGTTCTCATCATGTCAAGGGATGACCTTGCAATAGTTGAAAATTGTTGTGTAGCTAATGGGATGTGCTGCTGTAATAGTTACTGTTTTCATGGTAAGAACAGCTGTAAATGCTGAAGCAAAGACCACAAGTATTATTGTTTGGGATTGATAACCTTTGGCAGTTTGGTCTCCTGAAAGATGCAACGGAGGTGATGCTGGAGCTGGCACAAGTCTGTCTGATCACTTAAACTGGAGTCCTCCCAAGAAAAGTCCTTCTTCCCTTGTGCTTTCTGTTGCTAAGTAGAGTTCAAGTGTCTTTAACTCATGCCAGAACCATCTAGCATTCCTCTAACGTCAGGGGAAATCTATGCAAGCTCTATGAACAGGCTTCAGGGAGGGATTTCCAATAGAAAAGGGTGTAAGCTCATGCCTTGTATTAAACCTTGAAGCCATCTTGGAGAGGATGTTACAAAGAACTTGATCCTTTATGTTAGAGGGGTTTTCAAACTGGCACAAGGAGATACTGCTGTTGTCTGGAGAGCTGGAGATAAAGAGGTCCGTTTAAATGAGGAAAATAAAGTCAAATTGGAAAAAACTTCTGAGGGGAAGAGCTAAGAGATAAGAGCAATTAAATCTGAAGTGCACAACAATTAAATAAAATTGAAACCACAAGACTTTTAGCCACCAGATGGGATTCTATGGTATCATCCAGCTGTGCGTTGCTGTAGAGGGGAGGTTAGAAAATGTATGCGATTATACGTAATGAATGCTTATTTAGAGATTATATGACAAGCTTTTCTATGATTGCAGAGGATTGGTCTGCACCCATTTCATGCTCCTGATCTGCCAGCAGCAAAGCTCTCGCTGGATGTGACCTGACTCTGATTCAGGCCATGATTTCCCAAATTATAAACTTAGAGACAATATCAGTGTAATTCTCTCATTTCTCTCACACGCAGATGATTAGGTACATTATGTTTTTCTCTGTTTAACTCACAAGTCTATTTGGGCAAGTTTAATTACATCTTTCTCAAAGAAAAATTATTGAGGTACAATGATACACTTAAAATAAAATAGAATACACAGACATTTTTATAAGCAGATGTTCCGACTATCTGACTGCGTATTGATCCCCTGTGCATTTTTAGATGATGCCTCTTTTCAATTTAGCTTCTTTGCATTTAAATTAGTAGGTAGGTATTGAAATTAAATCTCACTTAGGGAGTTAGAGAAATACCTACTTTTCTACGCATCTATCAAATTAGGGAGAATTTGGACTCGAAATGCTTCTTTATGGACAGTAAGACTGAAGCGTTATGGCACCATTTGAGGCACTTAGTCAATTGCTTTTAGAGGTAAAATATTTCTTAGCAAATGTAAATATTACTGGAAAGGGACCTCATTTTGCAATCTTTACAGTCTTTACGTGGTTGTTGAGGAGAATGGGAAGGTAAAAGAGACAGTGCAAACCAGGCACTGGGGTTTGCTGCTATCTCTGTTCCCATTTTCCAGCATGGGTTCTGACAACATCTTTGTGTAGTCTGAGAACTGTGGTTGAACTCAGTGGTATTTTCTAACCTTAATTCTATGAACTGCAATCCTGGGCTACAGTGTGTAGCTAGAAACAATGATATATGTATTCACTACATGCAAAAGTTTCAAGGCAAAGATATTTTCATTTTCTGGCTGTCACCAGGGCTCCGTGTCCTGCAGCATATGAGCAGCTCAGCAGTGTGGATGCTTTCATCTGCTCTTGCAAAGGAGTCTGTGCCACGAGTCAGTCTGTAGAAGGTAAGTGAGCTGCTCACCATAAAAGCTACTTTAATGAATAGAGCATGGGACGTTATAGTGCAGCTCACTCATCTGAATATTATTTAATGCTGGTTTATTGGGAGCATTTGTCAGATGCTGTGACAGGTAACACTTGTGATGCACAGACTCCTTATTACAAGTTGTAGAAAAGTTTTGCAAAGTATTAAGCTGAAAGATAAGAACTTGCACGTTAGCACTGCAGTGCTACCATGTTTTCCTTCGTTTGAATTGTTATTTAGCAGTAAAATTCATGTATTTCACTTCATAATCAAACCAGTACATGATTGTTAAATAGTCTATATCCCATTAATTAGGCTGTGAAGCAAGGCAAGCATTACAACCATTTATAATTGAGTACTGCAGAAGTTGATAATCAGTTAAACAGGCAACTAATTAACCATCCAGCCATCTTCAGCTGAAGTTGGTGACTTTCAACTTAATTAAACTTCCCAGGTGTCAGTAACTGTATGAAAAATATATCTATCTTAATATTTTGATGCGTCTTAATTCCACTTTTCTGAGAGTTAACCTGTGAAAAGTGCATCTGCTTTAGCAGAATTTGTCACTTATAAAACATCCCATGTCCTTTTTGCATAGTTGAAAAGTAGTATGTATAAGGAGGTTTGTTTGAATGTGTTGAGTAGAGCATGATTTGGATTGCTTCCTCTTGATTGTTGTTGGGATATCTGCCCTGCCATTATGTAACTCATACCATCTATGTATTCCATAAATGCAAAGAAGATCCCTAACAAAGTTCAGAATGCTATTTTTGTTTCACTTGTAAAAGGGAGATAATACAATGGGTGTTCTGTGGGACTTGGAGGAATAAATTATTTCTGCCCTGGAAGCTTCCCGTCTGTGTGAGCAGAGGAGATGAAACACTCACTGAGAGCCAGATCAAGCTTTATTCCTGTAGCACTCACTCTCCTTCTGTTTTTAGGATGATCCATGTGAAATGGCATTTTCTCTAGGCTCGTGCTGTGTGGGCTTTACTAGACAACATTTGAAGAGGGACTTGAAAGAAGACAGGCTGATGGCTGGGATTCCTGCGATGTAAAGGCAGGGGGTGATGCAGAAGATAAAAAAAAAGGGCTGGAGACAGCTGGATGCATGGGTGGAATGAAGATGAGATGCACACTTCCTTGGCTTCTGAAGAACTGCTGCAAAATTCTTGGTGTCAAATAATCTATTTCAAGTTTCTCTTTAAATGTACTGTCCCTCGTAAGGAGAATTACATATGGAACAAACAACAGTATTGTCTGTTTCTAAGCTCACATCCCAGTTGTGATTTGGCAGTAATTGGAAGTACCACCATCCTTCACCTCATGGATTTATCATGAGTTTGTGGTCCCCTGAACACCTAATGCAGGTCTGATGCCTGTAGGACACCACTGGAAAGGTCTCCAACCTCCTCTGTGCTTGGCAAGCAAGTACTCTGTGACTGTACCCGGAGAAGGAAACATAGGCAACTGTGAAGCTGTAAGAGGTTCTCTTGGTCTTGTCTTAGTTGTCAGAATGTCCTGAAAACGCCCTTCAGGCAACTAATTAGAAGACAGTCTGCATAGTTTTCCAAAACTGAGCAATACTGACTTTGTTTCATCAAAAGTTTCAACAGTTGGCTTCCACTTTTTTCTCTTCTAAAAGCATTTCTTCTTAAACTTGCATGTTTTTGGTTTCTCTTTATTATTTTGGCATGTTCATGAATTCAGTAGAGAATATGGCATGTATTCCCCAACGAAAGGCAAAGCAGTGACAAGTCATTGATTAGCAGGAAGGGGGAGAACCCAGTGCTTTTCCATGAAAATTATGTGCATCCTGGATGGAAGCCAGGCATTCATTTGGTTAAAATGGGGTTTGATAATTGAAACTAATTTAACAGCGACCCTATTAAGTTGCGTTTTATTGCTCATTTAATACGCCTGTCTCACAGGCTCTCCAGAGCTAGGGAGTGCTTTCGTAACGTGAGTTTGTAATTGCTAACAGCTCCAGCCATGCAGGTAAATGTTGAGTTTGCTCCGTGGTTTTGGCACCAATGTGTGCACCAAACATTTGGCACTGTGGTGCTGTGGGTCAGTGCCAGTGGTCATTTTGTATGATTTCAGTATTTCTCCACTAGCTAAATCTTCCCTACTGGGCACAAATCAGTGTGCAATCTCATAATGAGTCAGCACCCCTTTTGGTTCCAATGGCAGTGCAGCACGAGGTGATGCTTACTCAACCACAGCCGTATTTATCAGGAGAAAATAAGCAAAAAAGGGTGAAAGGGCAAGAAAATACAAGCATGAGCAAGCAGCTGTGATGGATGTTTGTTTACAAACATGTCCTCTTCTGCAGCTCTGTCTGCAGGAGCCGTATGTGAATGATGAATTACAGAAACTGCAGGAGCTTTGCCCCGTGCCACGGTGAGGAGAGCAAAGCAGTGGGAGTGCACCAGGCTTGCACTGCAAGCACAAGGCACAGAGCCACCAAATGCTGCTGAAAGGAGGCATTCTGAGCTCAGCTTCATCATCCACACCACGTTTAAAGCTTATGGCTGTCTCCTTTTTCTCTTCTTTTTTTATTTTTTATTTTTAATGTAAATGCATGCAAACAGGTATTATGAATGAACAGCACATCCCAGTGTGAGGCAAAGCACATGATTGTCTTCCTCATCATGAAAGAACAAGGTTTGACAGGTATTAGTCACATTAATTAAGCCCCTGCAGGGTGCAAGGAAGGGCGCATTTGGATGAGGTGTTGCAGAAGGATTTAGAGCTCATTCATATAACCCAAGGCTTTGTCAGCGGGAGCCAGTGCCGTATCTGGTGGTAGCTTGGTGCTGGACTGCTGGGTCAAGCTGCTGTGTGTCTTCTCAGCCAATTGTTTTAATCATCTCAAACAATGGAGGCCAGATTAAGGTCTTGTTGGGCTATGGGCCTGTCCTGGTGCTGCAGCACTGCCTGGGCAGCTTGGAAAGGCCCAGAGTTTCTGAACCACTCTGAAGTAGTGCACGGGAGATGAGGACCTGAGCTGTGGGTTTGGGGAATGGAAATCTTCACCCTTCCCTTGGAGCAGCAGTGGTTATTCCTCTTTCTTACTAATTCTCTGAAGGGGTGGTCAGGCACTGCAGTGGGCTGCCCAAGGAGGTGGTGGAGTCACCAACCCTGGAGGTGTTCAAGGAACGTTTGGATGCTGTATTGAGGGACGTGGTTTAATGAGAACTATTGGTGATGGGTGGATGGTTGGACTGGGTGATCCTGTGGGTCTTTTCCAACCTTGGTGATTGTATGATTCTGTTCTGGTAGCATTGCTGCGGGCAGTAGCAGTTCAATTAGCCGTGTTTCTCCTTATTTTTTTCTGATTGTTTTGAACCAAACCTCTCAAGTTTTCTTTGAGGTCGTGCTGTCAGTTCATTCCGACAGCTGTCAGACTCTGTGTTTCTGCTCAGATGTGGCCGTGCTGTTTCTGAAACATGCTTGCTGCGTACAAAATGTGCTTATGGTGTTGGTTTTTCTCAGCAACAGAAACAAAATGTGCCTGTCGGTGTTTTGCAAGATTGATCTGCGAGAGGTTGTTAGCCTGTGAGGTTTTACACATCGGAACCAGCAGCAGAGCTCACAGCTCCAGCGAGGTGTTGCGTTTAAACTTACGGCGGAGGCTTTCAGTGCCTCTTTTTTAATTCAGCTTTCCTTATTGTGGCATCCATTGCCAGTAAAGCTTTATCACCATGTCTTATTATTTCTAAGTTTAGGCATTCTCTGTTTTTTTTATTGCTTTTGTTTAAAAGTACTTAGGAAAGGATTTGTGAAAGAGTAGCAGACGGCATTACAGGGGTTAGCAAGAATTTTATGCAAATTGATAGATGTTATAAGATAGCTTATAAAAAAAATAAGTAAATAAAAGGCAGCTGCATGGATTCAGTCCATTGTTCCCATTGTGTGCTGCACTGGGAAAGTGGGAGAAAACAGCAAAGTTTGGACAGCTTCTTTGCTCAGCAGTATTTGAGAGCACAGAGGAAGATGCAGTGATGCTGTGCAGGAGGAGGGCTTTGTCTCTGGAAGTCACTGTATGTTGGGAACAGGAAAATGTAGGAGCGTACAAAGTGTTCATGTTGGTTCTGAGGACTTCAGAAGATCTCATGTAAATTTTTGTTACTGTGCAGCTGCCCATGAAGCATTTAACACAATAAAAATGCATTAGTTTCACTGTACAGATGTGTTGGTATCTAGTCTGTACTTACATGAAAAATGTATTAGCCAGACCATGGGAATGTATTACCTGTCTCTGTAGCTGCGTAACACTCAACTTGAGCTATCCTTCATTATCAATACAATCTAAAACATACAATAAATGCTGCAAATAAACCCCATATAGAGTTTGTAAATGACACAAATACCCTCTGTGTTCACCAGATCTCTGCATGGCCTTGCAGCACTCAGCAGCAGTGCAGGGGCACACCTGCAAAAGGCAGCTGCCATGCAGCCAGCACCAGGAGCCTTCTGCTCAGCTTGCCTTTTGCTTTGTTTCACAGCGTTTCCTTGGAAAATGAAATCAGCTTTTCTCTGTGGCAGAGGCAGGTGGACATCAGCACACTATTTTTTGCTTTTATTTTTTGTATTCTATTGAAAAACAGCAAAATGCATACAAACATAATCATAACTGCATCCTGCTTGATCTCATGGTTCCTAATTAAGTGTTTATGGCTCAGCACATGCATTCAAAGCAGCAGTGTCAGGTGTGTGCGTGTGGGTTAGTTAATTACAGAGCTGTCTGATTTCCCTACAGAAGTGTTGGATGTCCTTCATGGGGGGATCAGCCCCTTTAAAGACAGCACCAGTTCTCACCCCATGTCAGGCTGCAGCGTGCACAGTGATTATTCTGTACCCAGCGATGAGCCCTGAGATGCTGCCTGCAGGCACTGCTGGAATGGGAGCGCAATGCGTTTGGATCAAGCTGCTGCTCTCAGAACCCCACAGGTAGCAGAGAACACAAACTCACTGATAAATGGGTGCCGGGGAACCTTGTTTGGCTGAAATCGGATAGACCAAAATGATGCTGCGTGGGAAAGCAGAAGGGAAGCCAAAAGATCCTCTCTGTGCACTGCAGCCTGGATGCTCACATGAACTTTGGGTCGACCCCTTGTCCGCAGTCACTGCCAGGGGCTTTTTCTCATGAAAACACTTATTCCCCTGACCATATATGGCCTTAATTTACTTGTTAAAAACATCTCTGAATGTGTTGTAGTATACATCTAGTTCAGAGCACAGATTTCCTGTGGAACGCATGGGTGGTGATGGGCTGGCGATGGGACTGGATGATCTGAGTGGTCTTTTCCAACCTTAATGATTCTGAATAATTTTCTCTGTTAGCACCATGCTTTTGATAAGGTGATCTCAATACTTGCTTGATATCCCAGTGAAAACACTGGAGTGCTTTCTTGTCCATTGGAGGGCATTTTTAATTCTGTTTATTTCAGGTAGTTTTAGAGACCCAATTTGTGAATCACTGATCCAGAGCTATATGACAAAATTCAGCAGAGAGACATTGAAAGCAGGTGGTTGGGTCCTCTACCAGAGATGCCATGATGGGCACTAATTATGGTGTCAGCTATTCTGTATCTTAATCAATCCCAGTGATCTCATCAATAATTTTTACTCCTATTGACAAGGAGTTGCTCAGGGAGGTCAGTTGCCTATCTGTGTAATTTGCTGCTTGAACACAAAACACTCAAAATGAGGGTTTATTTGTTGTTTCCCCTGGAGAAATCTTTCCTCTGTTCCTCAGTTCACTGTTCTGCTCATTGTTCCTTTCCCCTTTTGTTTTTTAAAGGTGACAGAGAATCCTGAATGGGGTCTGAGTGCGTGCTGTGCATGTTGTGTTTCCCTAATCAGCCCTTTCTCATAGAGTCACAGAATGGCCTGGGTTGAAAAGGCCCACAATGCTCATGCAGTTCCAACCCTCTGCTATGTGCAGGGTCGCCAACCACCAGACCAGCTGCCCAGAGCCACATCCAGCCTGGCCTTGAATGCCTCCAGGGATGGGGCATCCACAGCCGCCTTGGGCAATCTGTTCTCTGTCCTTTGGTGGGCAAAGCTGAGGTCGAGATTTGTTCAGTGCATGTTTGCAAACTCCTAAAGCAGTATGGTAGACTATGGGAGCGAGCAGGGTGCCCAGCACTGCAGTACTTGGGACGATCTTTGCCAAACATCACCTTAGCAGGGCTGACGACAAGCACCTCTTATGCACAGCCTTTTTGCTTGTTGTGCTACAGGTGGTTGCTTAAAACAATCAATTCACAAAGAACTTTTTTTTAAGCTTTTCATGCTGTTAAAGCAAATTGGTATGTAATTAGATTTATATACTGAATAATCTCATTTGCATATCCAATTAATTCTTCCTGTTTTAATTTGTTAGGGTTGGATTCACATTAGTAGTAAAAAATAACACTTAAATTAGCAAGGATTCAAATTTTGCTTTGCTATAATTTGTACGGGATGTTGCATTAAAGGTTGGTCCTCTTCCTTTTAGAGGCTATTGAACAACGTGGAAAAAGCAATCGAAAGAAAAGTAACCTGTTTTATAGAAGCAATAAACGTCTATTTGAGCTGACCAAAGCGAATGCAAGTGAATTTAGGCTTTTTAAGACACATGTTCAGAGCTTGCAGTGCTTTGTAGCTATTAGCAGGGTGAAACAGTCAGCAAGCAAGGTGTTTATTTGAAAGTACAGAAAGCAGTGTGCTCCCAGTGTGTGCAAGGCTTGCAGATCGTAGTCCTGTTTCCCACTCGCCCCATTGTCTTACTGTTACGTGTCATTCTGATGTCCCCGGCTCCGTTCAGGAGGGTGAGTGCCCAAACTGCATGTGTGTAACCAATGTGGGGTCTTTGTTAACAGTCTGCTGGAAGTTGTTGCCCTTGAAGATACAAAACGCTACCAAAAAAGGCCACTTTCATTCATTTTGTGTAAAAAGCAGGGCCTGGAGTTGTGACCTTTTATTGTTACGGGGTGGTTAATGAAAGAGGATTTGATTACAAGGAAGGAAGCCATAGCAAGTGGTTGATGCAGGAAACCTAGGAAACTGTGGGCTCCCTTCCCTCCCTGTGCACATCTCACTGTGCTGCAGCCCCAGAATGCGGAGAACAGGGACAATCAGAGGCAATCAGTCCCCATGTACTGTTTTTCTCATGAGAAAACAGCTACAACTTCCTGCTCCATAATAAACTGCAGAAGGGAGCCCGTGCCCCGGCAGCCGTGGCTGTGTGCTATGAATAGATGGTACAGATAATGTATTCCCTCCCTTGTTCTCTCTAATCTCTCTGTCTGCCTACTTTGTAAACTGCACTTGAGCGAGCTGCAAACAGCTTTTAGATTCTAAGGGCAGGAAAAGACAGTGTACATCCCTGTGTGGCAGGGAATGGAGTGAGAATGACCTCTAGCTCTGAGGCACTTATTGAAAACCTATTTTAAATTGAATACGCAAGCCAAGATAATATAGGCTGTTTGATAAGAAACATTAGAGAAATCCATAACATGAGGCTTTTTATTATAGGTTTATTACATCAATCTCTCCAGTGGGTAATGGAACTTGTAAATATACTCTTATGTAGGAGTCTCCTTGCGGGCTTTTTATTCATGCCGAAGTAAGCACAGCAAACTTATTTGCTGTCAGGGTACATTGAATTTAAGATTAGTATTTATTTTGGTTCTAAAGAGCTTTTGCTTTTGTGAATTGGCGCTGGAGCAGAGGCCATGGCAGCAGGAGAGGTGCGTGCCGCTGTCCTCGGGATAGACCAACAGGAGGAAAGTGATCTGTATTTAAGGGTAATACTGCATTATTGCACATGCAAGAGCAATCTATACCATAGACGTGTTTGTTCTTCAGTACTGATATGCCTTTAATTCTTTCCTAGAGGTAAACAAAGTATTGCTGCAATAATAGGGCGGCACGCTTTTGCTTGGTCGGGAGAGATTAATGGTGCCCTTGTGCTGGGTAGTAAAGAAGAAGATTGCACAGAAGTTCTAAGGGCAAAGGAAGCTAAAATTGTGGCAATGCCAACAGGCAAACAGAAGTCCTACCGGCTTTCAGTTTGTTCATTGGAGGACAGAGTGATTAATTGGTAGTTAATTTAATACAGGGACAAATCTATTCCATTAGAAGATGTTAATTGCAAGGACCAAAAACCTGCTAAAGTGCCAGCAAAGTCAGCATTTAGCACATGACTTTAACAGCTTGACTGTTGTGTAGTTACTTTCTGCTTTAAATAGAGCTGTACTTTCATTCATACAACAGCATGCAATAGGTGTTGTTGCTGGGCTGCAAATGACTGTGTTTATATGTAAATTATTATATTCTTTTAATTTTTAATTGCATAGCTGAAGAGCATTCTTCAAATTGCAGTCCTTCTGCCAAACGGCCTTCAGTCGGGTTGGTTGCCATTGAAGTCCATTCTGTGTTTGTAGCCTGGCAGAGATGCACGTCATGCATTGGCCAGGGGTAGGTTTGCAGCCCTTGGAGGACTTGCAGCAGTCCCTGGTTGCCAGTGAGGTGCCAGCAGTAGCAGTCGGTGGCTCTTTGTAGTGCACTTCTCAATCCAGTATAATCCTTAATTTTCCAAAGCAAGAAACCCATTATTTTTGTAATTGTAATGAAAGAACTGCAGAAGCAGTGCAGATTATTTCGATTCCCCATTAAGCCTTCCCTTCACTAGAATGAAATGATATGATTTTTGCTGATTTTCCCACTTCTAAGTTCTGACTTGCAATTTACAAAACAAACAAACTCCCAAACCCAACAACCAAACCAAAAGAGTGCAAACAAGCAAACCCTCCTGGCAGTGGCTGTCTTCCAGTTGCCAGGGCTGCAGATGGTCACAGCATCCGGGTGAGTAACGTATTCCAGCTCTTCTTGTGGTGTCTTCCTGATGTTTGAGGTTATTTACATTAAAATACAGCAAAAGATAACATGGATTAGTTTGCGCTGGAGCTCTAATCCATAGCTGTTATAACGGCTTCGGCCACCTGCTGGTGCAGGGTGAGCAGGCGTTATGTGCTGCCTGATTCATTGTGCTGGACCACATCCAAACAGGAAAACATATAATTTCTTGTTGAACGACAAAATAAATCTGCTCATAATTGTAAAGTAATAGGCCTTGGTCAGATGACTTTCTCTTAAAAAACCACTTCATCTCCACTCCATTCAACTGTTGACTTGCTCTCCTGGTTGATACTCAATTTGTTCTTTTATTTCTGTAATCATTATATTGCAGCATGTTTCTTTGGAGCTTTTCCTCGTGTCTTGTGTCTAACATGGAAACAAGAGCCTCCTCGTGGGGCCAACTAGCTCTGTTTCCTCTTGAGGTGCAATTACTGTGTTTGTATGCCATCCCCCTGGTGACACAGTGCTAGGAGTACCCCCTGCCCCAGGGCTCAGGTGTGCCACCTGCATTAAGACACATCTGTGCTGCCTCCACCCATGCAAGTGCTCTGTTGGTGCCTTCCCGTTGGTGGAAAGGCTGTTGTTGGTGGCCATGGTGCTATCTGTCTCAGTGATGCTGGTTGTTGGCCAGTCATTTGTAGGAGGTGTCATTTCCAGCAGTTCAAGGTCTAAGTCAAAGTAGTTGATCTCAAGTCACCTTGTTATGCATAGTGTGTTTGGAACCTTTGTTTTCTCTATATGAAGATCTAGAATTGTCAACAAGCAGCCAAAACGTAATGTTTATTTTTGGAGTTTTTTGTGAGCTGTTGCTCTTTGATGTCCTTATATTGTGTTAAGGTCTGTGCTTCAGGGAGTGGTTTCCTCCTGCTCTAAGAAGCACATTAGAAAGGAGATTTCCTTCCAGAATCTGCCCTGGGAGTGAGGCCTGAGTTTCCCTTCGGCACAGGGGCTGTCCTACCATCCTAAAACACTCCTGCGGAGCTGCCTGAAAGCTTAGCCTGGCAGTGCTATACCAGATAGAGAAAAGATTTTGCTTGCAAGTGCTGTCAGTCGGAGAGGTTCCTAAAGGTGCTGCATCACGGTGTAAGAAGTTGTAAAGTCAGAGCTTTGACAGCTATTACTGATTTTTCATCCCTGCTGCGTTACTTAAAGTTCATAACGTGTTTTAAAAATTAAAAGGACACGTGCTAAAAAAATCCCTGGGCAGATGGCACGAATCGTGCTCCCAGTTGCTCTTTTGATTCCTACCATTTGATCTCCAGGAGCCTGATTTCAGCTGCTCTCAGGTTGGCATTTGGCAGCGCTGATGTTAGTGCTGGGTTTGTGTGGGACCCTGTGCTTGTGCTCAGGCATCTCTGCGAGTGCTGCGCAGCAGCCGTGCCTTTTTTACCTGCTCTGCTGAGAGCTGCAGGCACACTTAAGGCCAAATTAAAAACTGATAAGAAAGGATTGAGGGGCGGCTCCTCCGACGTGCTCTGAGTCAGTGCTGTTCCACCGACTGCAGTAGAGTGATGGAGGTTTACGCCAGCTGAGGTGCCAGGCTGGTGTCCCAGCAGCAGACTTCAAACGCCTTAAATCCATTTACAGAACGTAACCACCTGGGGATTATAACACTGGATCCTGTTTAGGGGATTAAGCACTTTATTGCTTTGGCAGCAGTGGGAAATCCAGTGAGGTTTCTGCATGCATGGCTCAGCACCACGATGCTGGGCAGTGGGCTGTCTCAGGAGGGCAGGCAATTTGCAGAAGTCCCAGAGAGGCATCCCTCACTCTTCTAAATACTCGTGGCTTGTGCTTGAAAAGCCAGAGCTGGGGCAAATTTCTCCTGCTGTGGGCTACTGTGTTACTTTTATGCTGTAATGAGATAGGCGGAGCTTTTGTGCTTCTATAATCTCTTTTGACCAGTCTTGCAGCCCAGTTGGCTTGATGAGTCCCTTATAGATACGAGACAGTGGAGCTGTGCTGGTGGAGCAGCCTGCCAAGGCTGGGGTTACAGAGCCAGAGGCTGTGTGCATTGCAGTGTGGGATCATTGGTGTGAGCCATGGCAAAACGCAGCTCTGCGCCCGAGGTTACAGCCAGTGTGGTGTAAGCACCTCAGCAGCACCTCCATGCTGCTTCACACCTCCTTGTTGCTACTGGAGGAGCTGAACGTGGAGCCGAAGCCATTCCCAGTGCATCCTTGTGTGCTCAGCGCTGTTTCCTTGCCATCATTGCAAAGTGCGTGCATGTGACCCAGAAGCAGATTTACAGTGCCCTGCTGACAAGCCAAGCACCATGCAGTGTTTTCTGACCAGTGGCACAGTGAGAAGTAGGTTCCCATTCCTGCCAGCACCATTACCCACCAGCACTGCTCAGAGGGCACTTGCAGCTTGAGCTGCTTAATCACAAATAGTTGTGAACAGTGTCTGCTGCCTAAACAGCTCCGTAAATAGAGCCGGCAGGGGTCAGCTTTCCTTTGGACAGAGCCTGATGGACGTTCACCTGCATAGAGAACACCAGGCTTCACCTTGAGGTGGTGCACAGAGCTCCTTTCACCTTGGATGTTTCTGTGGAGTCGGCCTCTGCGATCAATGCAGAACTGGCACACGTAGCTGGAGTTCTCTTTGTTTTTCGAGCAGTAGATGAGGCAGAGATGATAGGTTATTGCTCCAGGGACTTCTCCCTCCGTAGGCTCCAGGACTTTTCAATGTGAGTGTTCTGTACCATCTTACTGCTCACTGTTGGGGTAGGAAGGATAGCATCTGTTAGCCTGCCTTGTACCCGCCTTCCTTATTATATCGAAGAGTAAAATCTATTGAAGATGGAGAAGGTGCTGTGGATAGGAAATATGTGGTTTTTAGATTAAAATATGCACACAGACACAGTACTTCAGCTATTTTTTTAATATCCACTTTATAGTACCCGTCGTACTCCACTGAAAATCTTATAATAACGATGTGAGTACTGCTTGGAAGGAGACAGTTATATCAATATCTCCAATTTTACTAATAAATCAATAGCTAATTAGAACAGACCTTTGAAACATTCATAATGCCTTGTCCACAAATAGCTCTACAGGGGAACACCCAGCGCTGGAGGGATCTACCGTCCTTGGGAGGGGGATGGAGTGCAGCTGGAGCAGCTTTGTATTCACAATGGCATCTGTGCCAAGGCTTGGCCAGACGGCGGGGGGACAGACATTGCACACGGTCTGATAGTGATAGCACCAAGGGGAATGGTTCTAAACTAGAAGAGGAGAGACTTAGTTTAGATATTAGTGTTGTTGTAGCAATGGTCTTATGGGAGCATACAGAAAATAACTGACGGAAGGGTTTCTAGTGGCTGAAGATCCAAGTGCTGGGTTTTGGCTGGGCTCGGTTAGCAATATGCTGGTGCCATCGTGGTGGTTGTACTCCTGGTCACAGCTCAGCTCTGTGAGAACTGTGTGTGACCTGCGCGGATCATGGCTGCTGTGTAGACCCCATAGTTAAATCTATAGGGATGAACTGTTCACGGTAGTTTTCTAGGTCATGCCATTTTGGTCTGCTCATTTCCAGTGGCTCTGTTTGACACACAAACACATGTCGTGCAGTAGTTGTTCAGAACCTGTGGGAAAGTTTATTTGTTTCTTAAAATCAGAATGTGTGTCTTTAATATGAAAAGCATGCATTTTTTATTACTCCCCAATAGTAGCAATGGCTGTATGGTGTTAGCAATAACACGAGTATTTTAATTTCCTGTTTAATCCCTTGTTTCTGTGGTTGGATATAGAACTGTACTGTCTCATTTCATCAGGGCTGGAGCTTAACTTGCAGAACATTACAACAAGATTGTTTGTTGCTTATGCATTTAAAAGCATCTCTCAGAGGCATCCCTTTGGTGGTCTCTCCTATTTCAGCACTGGAGCACGCAGCAGATTCTGTGTTATCTTTTGTAACCGATCCTATGGCCGAGATGCCCTGGTGTTGTTATTCCAATTACTCAGAGCACCATCCTGGGCTGATACCACCTCGGCAGAGTAGGGTGAGTTTATCTGTTTATTCTCCTGATGTCAGCTGCGATGACTCAGGGAAGGCTGCTCGGCAAAGGAATTTGTGATTTTCTGCAGCAGTGGAGATAAATTCCTTTTATCATATACAGAAGAGAACATCTGTGATTACAATCATGCTGTTGACTTACGAAGATAACACCAATTACATTCCATTAAATGAGGTTTTTGTTGTAGGACAAGGCGCTCATTACACTGCACCAGGGCGTCTAGACCCGGTAGGCGAGGCACGAGGCAAACGCACTGCTTCGGCGTGTATGGAGCAGGTAGCAAGTTAGCACTTTACAAATAAAACGGCTTAGGCATTTGGTATAATTAATCATCTGGCATTTAAATAGGGGAAAATCAGTGCTGCTGTGG
>PPHD01007662.1:6969-22785 GCA_002909625.1 Bambusicola thoracicus
TACCCCCCCCCCCAGCTTCTCCTGTTCTGTTACTGCAGTTCTGGTTGCTCATTGTACCAACTGAATAATATGAGAAGCTGGAAGTTGTGTAAGTGCTTGTAGTTCACAGGAGCCATAGGAATCACAGGATCATAGGAGTTGGAAAGGACCTGTGGATGGAGATCCCTTGGTTCAGCCTCCTGCTAAAGCAGATTCTCTGCAGGTTGTAGAAGAAGGCATCCAGGCAGGTCTGTGAATATCTCCAAAGGAGAGTCTGCGGCCCCTCTGGGCAGCCTGTTCCAGTGCTCTGTCACCCTCACTGTGAAGAAGTTCTTCCTCGTGTTTAGAAGGAACTTTCTATGTTTGTGCTCATTGCCTCTTGTCATGTCAATGGGCACCACCAAAAAGAGCCTGGCCCCAGCCTCTTGACACCCACCATTTTAGATATTTAGGGGCAGTGATAGGAACCCCTCTCAGCCTTCTCCAGGCTGAACAGCCTCAGGTCTCTCAGCCTTTCCTCACATAGAGGATGCTCCAGCTCCGTGATCATCTTTGTGGCCCTCCGCTAGACTCCCTCCAGCAGTTCTCTATTGTTCTTGAACTGGTGAGCCCAGAACTGGACACAATACTCCAAATGTAGCCATACCAGCGCAGAACAGAGGTGGAGGAGAACTTCCTTTGTGCTGCTGGCCACACCCTTCTAAATGCATCCCAGGATACCATTGGCCTTCATGGTCACAAGACTCACTCCTGGCTCATGGGAATTCAGTGCTTCTGTGCCTTTTGGAAGGTATCAGTAGTCTGGTGGCTGAAAGAAATGACTTCACTTTTATTTCCTTACAGTTTAGCATGATCCCTTACCTTGTGAAGGAATGTGGTGCTGAGGAGGTTCCTGAGTCGGCTGCAGTGAGAATAGTGGGTTTGTAGCGGGAAGGGAAAAATTGTAGTTCCAAGGGAAAAAAATCTGATAATTCCACTGATTGCTTGATGAGCTGTTTCTCCTGCATAGAGTGTCCCAGGCAGCCTCTGAGCACTCTCTGGGTCATTAGACATCCTGGAGGCAGGAGGTATTTTGGGTAGTGAAATATAACACAAAAAGGAAGGTGAAAAGGGAAGAGTTGTTGGGATTTAAAAATAAAAAGAGATAAATATCTTAAAATTGTTGACTAGCTGACTGCCTAAATGTTCCGTGAAATCCGTCTGAAACAAGAGATCAACTTGCAAGTCTGCACTGTGAGTGCTACAGAGTTTTGGCTTGTAATGTGCCTGATGCTGAAATTTCATGTTTCTCTGTCTTTTCAGCTGCTTGTCATTTGCTGAGCAGAAAAGAAAATGCTAAAGGTGGTATATGTTGGAGGTGTTTAATCTGAACTGGCAGAGGAGGGATGATACTATGAGGACTCAGCACACGGATAGGACAGATTAAAAAAAAATAGGGCAGTGAAACTGTTCTGCAGCTACATCATGGGCGACTTTCTGGCTAGAGCTTTTATTTTTTGAGCATCCCTTATGTTCACTCAGCCTCCAGCAGTGCCCATTCACCCAGTCTTTTACCTCTTCCCTGCAGCCACGCTTTCTTTTTCACCTTGCAGCCTGCCCAGTGATCCTTCTCTCACTGAAGGAGAGTTCTCCTTGTCACCCTCTAATCTTGGCTTCTAACAGATCACTCCAGGTTAGTCTTTAGGGAAGCAGTTTATTCCTGCAGGGTGCACTAAGGCCTGTAGTCCCTTAACACATCAGATTTCCTTGTTGCTTGTAGGGAGGCTCCCAATGCTGTGTGCCTGCACTCAGCCTGGCTGTCAGAGCAGCCTTGTGCTGGGCAGGTCTGGCTTTGCTGCTGGTATAGCTATCAGGCCAGCTGCAAATGCCTACAATATCAGCTCCTCCATCCTTTATACATGACAGGTGGTTCTCAGCACATGTACTTGAGCTGCTGACTGAAGAACTTGGTCTTGTCTGTTTCCTTGAAATAATCTTTTGCAATCTCAATGAGAGAATGGATGTTTTGTGCTTTCTTTCTTTATTTTTTTTTTCTCTTCTTGGTCTTGATGGTATTGCAACTTCTTCCTTTATGTGGAAGTTAATTTTCCTCTCATTTTCCTTCCTTGCTTTGGTCAGGAGAGCTGCTATTTGAGGTTTGTTACAAAACTCCAGCAGCTTCACAGAGCAACAGTAGGATCTTTGTATTTTAAGTTGCAGCAACGTACCTGTGATTTGTAGTTGCAATTTTTTTTCCTATTGGTGATAATACTGTCTTTTTTGGGGGGGTGGGAGGGAGGAAGGGAGGGGAAAATTAACAAATTGCAACAAGTCCGTGGCTAATTGAGACAAAATTTGTACAGCTTTTTAAAGGTTTTCTGGATCTGTGTGGCTTAAAAAAAAAAATGCTTGTGGACAGAACAGGTGGATCTGTGTCAAGCTGTCCTATGACTTCTTCCGCTGGTATCACATTTTGAGTAGCAGTCTCAAGCTTTTTAGGGACTTTTTCACTTTTAACTTCTTTGTGCTTCTTAGGTATACAGCCTGTTGTTTATTAATTCACAGCTGTTGTGGTGTGACTTGTCCCAAAGCTTATACCTTGTGCTTTGCCTGGATGTTTTATTTATTGCTGTGGCACTAGCTGTAATCTGTGTTGGGACCTGTTCTCTGTGGTTGTTTTGTCCTGTCTGTACAGCATCTACAACAATGGGGTCCCCAGGCATGACAAGAACCATAAATTTAACAAGAAGAGTAAGAAGTGGCCGCTAATCTTTTGTGCTCTGTAATTATTTAGTGGAGATAGGGGATGTCATGGTCTGAATGCAGATCACAGCATACTTCCAGAAGTTAGCAGCCCTACAGCTGCGCAGCTTGGCTGTGAAAGCATAAAGTGCAGAAGGTGGGTTAGAGTTGCTAACCTTTCATACCACCTTTGGACATGTTTTGGTCTTTATTTGAAACAAAATATAAAACAGTAGCAAGGAAATTTTAATTGCTTCTGTCTGTAATGGAAGTCCTTTGTACATAATTGTGGAGGCAGTACAGGGAGTAATTGGGCTGGTTTACTCTGTTAGTGTTAAAAATAGAAGGTGGGTCTGTTCTTAGTGTTGCTGAGACAAAGGTATTCGTTGTGTGTAGCATCTCTTATGAGCCCACTAAGGGATTTTCAGGGGAAAAACGGAAAATCATGCTGCTGCAATTTTGAGTCCTGTTGGTTTATTTTTTCTCTCTTATTTTATTTAAACTGCAGATCAACTTGAACGTGTGTTTTTGCGTCTTGGCCATGCAGAAACGGACGAGCAGTTGCAGAATATTATTTCCAAATTTCTACCCCCTGTTCTTCTCAAGCTGTCCAGCACTCAGGAGGGAGTTCGTAAAAAGGTAAGGGTACAGTCTACCCTATTGGTACATTGTTCTCATCAGGCAGAAGAAAATGCCTTTCTATGGTCCTGAAATACTCTTTGGTGTATTTTGTGGAGAGATCTACTCTTTCAGGGGATGGTACCATGAGCCTGAGAGGGAGAAAGAAAATAGTCGTTGCCTGCGTCAGCAAGGTGTTTTGTATATGTGTGATTTTTGCACATATAGACTGTATTTGTTTCTGCTTGAAGCCAGCTTACTGTGAGTTAGCCTGAAACAGAGACTTACTCCCACAGAGGCATCTGCTGCAGCTTCCAGGGTAGAGCTATTGTATATCCACCTGGCTAATAGTGCGTGTGGAGCAAGCCTCCTTCTCTGTGCAAAATACCTCATGGATGTTTTTCACTACTTGACGGCAGGAGTAGAAGCAAGGACCAAATCATTTTGAAGGTGTAATTTAATGTCTGTCTGAAGGAATTCATTTTCCTAATACAGAAGGCTGCTTTGTTGCAGAGTTCATTCAGATATACGTTCAGTACTACCTGCAAAATGGTTTGGCCCTTTTCTACTTGGATGTGAATTAGAGAGAAGAACAAACGTTTTGTAGTTAGAATTGAATATATACCTAAGGAATTCCGTTCCCTGCGTTAGGTTATGTAATAAAAACTCATCTCCACATCCATGAAACAGCTCTGGAGCGCGATAGAAAAGGGAGGAAACTGTGTGACACTTCGTCCCACCTAATCCCAGACCCATTGTAGCAGTCATCGGTCTTTCAGCTTGTGGAGCTCGGATGTCCATGAGCATAGAGATATACTGGCAGGTGGAAACCCAGATTCTAGACTCAGGAGAAGAGACACTGCTGATCATTCTCATGGCTGCCCTAAGAGAGTCTCAACTCTGCTGTTAAGACATGAAACCTACCAAAATGAGCCAGTGTTGAAGCACTATTTAAAATGATGTATTGCTGCCCAGGGGTAGTGCACACAAGGGGATGCAGAGGAAAAGCATTTTGGGACTGCTCAAGCTTGGCTCTGTGATGTTTAATGGAGGAACCAAAAGTGGAGAAAAGGATGGACCTAGATGATTTAGGGAGGAGAAATTGTGAGAAAATGAAGGGTTGAGTGGATAAAAAGGGGTAGTGATGCTTATGATCTCTTGGGGTGAGATCTGTTTAATAATGTGGTCCTCTTAAGGGTAAGACCTTGGGGGATTTACCTATGGATGCCAGGAGGATCTCCTGGAGCTGAGTGTGTAGTGACTTTATCTGTGGGGCTGAGACTGTGATGAGTCCTCTGCTGGAGGAGCTGGGGGAGACCTGGCCTATGCTGTGTGTGTGTGTTTGTGTGTGTGTGTTGCTGCACCCTTGATAGCTTATATATCCAGGTGCCAGCTTCTGGGCAGAGCCAAGCTTCAAGCTTCAAGAAGAGCCCATATCGTACATCGGTACCTACATCATCCTGCTATCAGACCTGTGTCCTGAACTGCTGCAATGCACTCAAGTATTGTGAAATAGCGATTGTGTTATTAAATTTTGTGTTAAAGGCAAGAGAGATCTGACCTGGATTCTGACAGAGGAACACCTGCTTGTGTTTACTGTTCTGCCAGGAGGATTTGACCAGAAGGGCAGCTGAATATAAAAGGTCCAAGCAGTTAAAAGGTTCTGCACAAAATATAACAGTAATCACATGAGAGGGGTTTGATAGATGTGAAACCATTCCACTGTGCTGATAGACATATTGAGACTCAGAAGGATGGTTCTTTTCAATATGTTGTTATCATGTACTCTTGAAACTATGTAGAAAGGCACTCAACTAGCTAATGAAATTTCTTAGAATGTTTTTATTCTATTATTTCACCATCCCCCTGGCCTGAACAGAGAGAAAGGCTAATGGCTTGTGAACATAAATACCTAGCTTTCCTATGCTCATCTTGCTTGGTGGGCAGCAAAGATGTACCTGTTGCTGAACTCGAACCTCAAAAGCGTGTTTAGGCAATTGAATTAATATTTTTTATAAGTGCTCATACCATTGAAAAGATAGGGCTAAAAATAGTGGATGGAGCAGAAAGGAAAGAGAAGGACAATCTTTGTTCACCCAGTTACTGACTATAGACGAAGTGACAAAACTGATGTACCGTATTGTGACTCTCTTGCAGTTACTGCAGTATGTATTCTATGTACTGCTTTTACAACAGAATCGTAAAATACCCCAAGCTGAAAGTGACCCACAAGGATCAATGAGTCCAATGCCTGGCTCCACAAAGGACCACTCAAAATTAATAAACTCCTTGGATTACAGCAGCTTGGGGCCCTGACTGCTGATGTAACTTTTGAGCTTGAGCTGTCACCCATCACTACTATGTTTTTTTTTCTAGTGGTTTGCTGGATATCTTGTGCAGAAGGATGTGAGAGACAGCTTTGAAATCCAGAAAGGATCATGTCTGCTGAGTTCTCTTGGTCACTAGATAGGCAACCTTGTCATAAAAGGAGATGAAGTTCTTTTAAAAAACCACATGCCAACTTAACCATGGTTTGAAATCTTATACTGTCTTAATTGAATTGAAAACTGTAGCTTTCCTTCAATTAATAAATGAGCAAAAAATAACATCTGTCTGTTGCCAGTATGCTGCTGAAGTATAGACCAATACAGAGTTTCAGGACTTCACTTCACCCAATTTCATGGCATCTTGTTTGTGTGATGGGGTGACCTGGTCTGATTGCCCACCCAGTCACTCTTACTCCTTCTCCACAGCAGGAAAACAAGGTGAAACAACTTGTGGGTGGAGATGATGACAGAGAGATTGCTAACCAGTTACCAACATGGGCAAAATTGGCACGGCTTGTGAAAGATGAATTTAATTTGTTTTTTTTGTTAATGATGGAGTAAGACAGTGAGAACTAAATCAAAGTGAAAACACCTTCCTCCATCCCCCTTCTTCCCAGGTTCTTCAATCTCCATTCTCCTAGTTCCCACCCAAGCAGTGCAGGTGGATGAGCAGTGGGGGTTCTTTCATTTCTTTTTCTTTTTTTTGTTCCTCTCAGGTCATGGAGCTGCTGGTTCATCTGAATAAGCGAATAAAAAGTCGCCCAAAAATCCAGCTTCCTGTAGAGACATTGCTAGTTCAGTATCAAGATCCTTCTGCAGTCTCTTTTGTCACTGTAAGTATGTTCTTCCAATAATAGCTGCTGGTTTACTTGAAATAAGCAGAATATTCCTTAAAGCTTCTGTCTGTTCTCCTAACAGGTGTGTTACTGAAAGGATATTGACTTTTTAAGCATTTTTTTATTTAAGCCTGATGGGGGTGAAACTTGGTTTCATAGAACAGCTAAGCTACTGATTTTGTTACAATTACTCTTCATCTTTCATGAATCACTGTCGTTGCTTCTGTTGCACAGAGCCGGCTTGTTGCAGCGGCCCTGTTCTGCAAGTTGCTGCCAATCCTCATCCTGATGTATGAAGAAACAGGGTCTTAAAGCATATGCATTTCTCTGAACACGAGGACACTTTTTTTTTACTGTGTTTTTGGGGTCAGCATCCTTGTTGAGCAAGAAAAGATTAAAAAAAAATATTTCATAGATTGTAAAACTATATACTAAATAGCTTCATTATATGTAGTTGAAAAAGGGAAAGTAGTTTTTAGATGTTTTGTAAGAACTAGGGAAGATGATTCACATTTGAGCTGTGGTAAATCTTTTGCACATACTGATCATGAGCAAATGATAAAATCAGAGGTAGTGTTAATGGAAAACGTCATGCTTCAGAAACAGACGGGAAAATATTTCTACTTTAAAACTGCAATCGTGTGGAAGTAATTGCAGATTGTCTGCAAACAGGTAGGATTATCCAGAGTTCACCTTTGGGGATCAGGTGCTGTTTTCTAGTCTGCACGTGTTCTGCAGGGCTGCAGAAGAACCATTGTATCTGAAGACAAACTGTGCTTTTGGCAGCATGCATCAGAAGTCTCTGTTCACTTATGTATGAGTGATGCATATTGCTATGTGCAGTGAGGTAGTGGGCTCTGAAAAAATGTAGCAAGTGCCATCTATGAAGAAATGTAATGCTTCCCACTTCAACACTGTGTAGGTCTGTTTCAGTGTTTGAAGTGTTCCTGCTATGAGTTGTTGCTTGTACTTCTTGCCAAATAACTGCCAGCAAATGAGGTGCACAGCTGAGATCTGCACTGCATTGGACTGCAGTGGTGCACTATGGCTGTCAGCCTTCTCCCTGCATGTAGGTGTCCCCTGATTTCCTCCTCTTCACTGCATCCTTTGGCAAGCTGAACTTAGTATTATTTTGATCAGAGAGTGGTAGTTGGGATGAGCAGATTTTGACTAGATCCAGTACATCATAACTAGGGCTCACATTTTATTGACCTAGCTGGAGAAAAGAGCTTACACAACTGTCAGCACCATTCTGGAATTATCTCTGTAAATGTTTTTTTCTCAATGTGTTTTCATTCAGAGGGACTACCAGAATGAATTCAAGACCACCTAAGACCCTCTGTTTTCAGCCCTTCATCTTTATTAGTCTTTAACCCCTTAGTAGTAGTTTGTTGTTAGTTTTTTAAGTAATTTGTGGGTTTTCGTTTGTGTGTGTTTGTTTGTTTCATACAGAATTTGACAACTGAATTTGCATTATTATTTCAAGCAGATTGTTGAGCACAGAGCCTTTTATCTCTCCGGTTCTAAGCTAGATTTGGATCAATGGTAGCAGTTAAAGATAGTCCAGTATTCAGTACTGCTGTTCTGTCTTGTCCCTGGACTCTGTTTGACAGACTGCATTTGCAGCTTTTAAATATGATGATTCAAAAACACATCTCAAGAGAATACTTGCCTATGCTGCTGACTATGTATTTATTCAATAATGGGTAGTATTTTTCTTTTAGAAATAGATAAGTGAAAGCATTGTGTTTGAGTTCACTGAAGTTGTGGCTTAGGTAAAGCTGAGTTCCAGACTCTCTGCTGGGGGCTGGTTGCTGCCCACTGGATAAGGCTGCCTAGGACCCCATCCAACCTGGGCTGGAACACCTCCAGGCATGGGGTACCCACAGATTCCCTGGGCAGCTATGCTGGGGTCTCCAAGTAAATAATTTCTTCCTACTATCTAATGTAATTTCACCCTTTTTTAGGTGAAAGTCACTTCCCCTTGTCTTGTCACTATCAGACTGTGTAAAAAGTTCACCTCCTTCCTGCTTGTGAACTCCCTTCAACTGCTGGAAGGCTGCAATGAGGTCTCCCTGCAGTGTTCTCTTTTCGAAGCTAAACAAGCCCAACTCCCCAACCTTTCATCACTAGAAAGGTCTTCCAGCCCTCAAAAAGCTTTGAGTCCATTCAGCCTTGTAATTAAGAAATTGGTCTTCCAAATCGTAATCTGTTTCCAGCAGCCACCTTTTAATACAGCATTCCAGGAGAGTTTAAGGAATGGATATTTTGCATTATTATGTGTTTGTTTTTTTTTTTTTTTCTTTAGAATTTTACCATTATTTATGTTAAGATGGGATATCCTCGTTTGCCTGTGGAAAGACAATGTGAATTGGCTCCAACTCTTCTCACTGCAATGGAAGGGAAACCCCAACCACAGCAAGACAGGTATAAATACGTATGCTTGGAGTAAATTCTGTTTGTGTCGTATGAATAAAGTCATGTATCTCAAATATATTTTTTTATCTTTTCCTAAAAGATTTCTTCTTTTGTGGTGATATCTTCACAACAGGAGTTGTGAGTTGCTGTGTACTATAAATGCTTCTAGAAAACTGTTAATTATGGACCTGCAACTTGGGTTGAGATGTCCATGAAAAAAGAAATAAAAATCATTTCTTCATGTATTCTACAGCACTGTTGCAGTAAAATCTTACTGGTGTTCTTGAGATAAGTGTCATGATATTTGTTTCCCTTGGCAGCATGGTTTTACCCTGGCCAAGAAGCAAGTACATGGGTAAAAGGAACTTTGGGAAATTTGGGTATACCAGTGCATAAATACCAGTACTACTTCATTTGTGTGGGTATATTACTGAAGCTGAACAGTGTCAATCAACTGCTGTAGGCTGACTCGAACTTAGATCTTTACACTCCTTATGGATGACATAGTTCTAGGGTGTATTGTGTGGCATACTTGCAAAACACTCAAGTATGGAGAAAGGTAGTGACTCTGTCTTTCCAGGGGTGTGTGAGTGTGTGCGTATGCTTGCACACTTCATGGTCTAATTTTGACACAAATTCTCATTTATATTCTGCCTTGCATTGTTTAGTAGATTGAGTATCAGGGGCTAAGACGTTTTTTTGTTATTAAGGACCATATCCGTTCTTAAAGATCAATCTCTTTGATGCTAGGAATACACTGTTGTTTTGTTGTGTTTTTTTTTTTTTTAAATAGTTGCAGTAAATGTAATTGTTTTTCAGCCTAATGCATCTTCTAATACCAACCCTTTTTCACATGAAATATCCTGCTGAACCACTGAAAGCAGCAGCTTCTCCATTTAATCTTGCTGAAAAACCAAAGACTGTACAGCTGCTTTTGGACTTTATGTTGGATGTTCTTCTTATGCCTTATGGGTAAGTAAGATTTAAGATTGGTGTTGTCTGGTAACGCTGTCTTCTTGTTGTGTGAAACATCATAAACTGCAACCTTGGAAGCTTAATTTAAAATGTACTGTTATTTCCTACCTGATTACATAGAATCATAGAATCACAAGGTTGGAAACGACCTATAAGATCATCTAGTCCATATTTCATATATATACATATTTCAGGAATATACAAAGCAGGGTCTTTATTTTAAGAATGGGATCAACACCTTCCTTATTTAACAAAACATATTTTTTCTGGTTAATTAGGTATTATGCTACTCTGTCCTCGACCTCTTCTGGGATAAAAGTGAAGCTATGTGGCAAATGAGCTACCTTTTAAATAACCAAACCTTTAAAATAGAAACCAAATCAAAATGTTCGTACTCATGCAGTTGAGTTTTGAGTCTCGATCCTCCAAGGTCATAAATAAGCATAGCCTAATACTTGTACTTTTCAGAACTTAACTTTTAATGAGAAGATTTTCTTGCATCTGAAATGTAACTGTAATGGTGTGTCATGTTCTGTAAATTATTCTTGCTCTCAGAAACAACTTGAATTTAATGCTTACTACTAGTCAGGAATCTTCTGGTGTCTAAAATCAATACTTTCTCAGTACCTATCCTCTACCAATTCTAAAATTTCTTTTTATTGCTTGAAAAGCTTTTGAAGTAAAATGGAAATAATGCTATCACAGGAACAGATTTCTTTCTCTAATAGCTGTGGTAGGATCTTTTGGGCACCTTACTATCCTATATGCAATTGGAATAACCGACAAGAGTTACTTTTTAAGTTGTGATCGTTTGATGTTTCTCCATGCAGCTCTATTGGAAGCCATGTTCCTGTCATCAGTTTGAGGCCACATCCTTGCCATTTGAGTGTGTAGAGAGTCATTGATGAGAGTTCAGAGCGCTGAGTCTAATTCTCTGTTCTCAGCTTGCTTTCATCAGTTTGCTGAAGTGTATGCTGCTAGCTTCATCCCCACACTAACGTGTTTCTTGCTTCAGGAGGTGAAGTCCTGTGGCATTTTAATGAGTCTTCAGTTCCTTATGCTGTTGTGCTTTGGCCAAGCATGACAACTAATTTTTTAAATACTCACAGAGACCATGATGTTAGGGGAAAGGAGTAGACATCTTTTTCTGATTTCATTTTCTTTCCAGAAGGTGCTCAGAAAGTGTCTTCATCTAGCCTGTAGCTCTGGTTGACCCCCTTTTAAAGTCTTGCTCCCTGGGGCAAGATGTTGCAATTGCTGACAGCTAATTTATGCCTAGTAGAACTTGCTCAGTCATTGCCTGTTTGTGAATTACCCTTGCCAGTTTACATGTAGTAAAATAACCAGAAAGCCTAACTTTAGGGCTTAAGTCTTAAAATGAAGTGTATGCAATTATGACATCAGAATTTCTTTTTGAAGATTTAGGATGACCATCTGTCCTCATTGTTGCGACTGCTTACTTCTGTTTGTTCTGCTAAGTGCAGAAAGGAGTATGGCTGTCTGGAGCAATACAGTTATTGTTGGTCTCTTCTACAGTTTTGATGCTTTCTTGTACTGCTTGTATTGAGCCAATTTCCAAGTGTACAGGGAGAGGCAGGGTGATTTTTGCCAAGGTATGCAAATATTCATAGAGTTGCTAGGCTTGTCAGTCTGCAAAATGACTGAGCTCTGTGAATGTAACTTCCCTGCCCCAGCACTAAAACTGCCATTTCCAATACATAAGTGTGTTTTTGTCGTCAGAAATTGCTTCCTGCTACTTTGCTGTGTTGCACATGTCATTATTTCCCTTGAGTTAGAAGTATTTCATAGAAATCATACAGATGTTGCTAAAGCTTTCAATAAAATTTTCCAAGTCTGGTACTGTCTGTGTATTGACTGTAATGTTGCAGAGAGAATTCATTTTGGTTTGTAACCTGAGATGCTTTTCTCTGAAATGCAGGTGGACCCTTCTCTTCTTAACCAAGTTATTTGTTGTTTTGTTCATGGTTTTGTTTCTTTTTTTCCAAACACAGTAAGATAGCTGTGGCTCTTGCAGAATATGGTGGGGTAGATGGTAGCTGTGTCTCAAATGATTAAAATTCTGTCTTGTGTCAGAGTCGTGGATTAATTAAAGAGGAATACATGAAGTTGAATAGTTATTTGTATTCTACCCATTCCAGCCTCTAATTCAATTAGCAATGTGGAGTAGTAAAGCCTCTAATGAAACTCCATTCCTTATTTAGGTACGTATTGAATGAATCTCAGAGTCGGCAAAACATGCCCTCAGGCCAGGGCTCTTCATCAAGTACTATGGGAGGTCCTGGAATCCCTCAGCCACCCCCAGGGATGAGCTTTTATGCAGCCAAGAGAGTAATTGGAGATAGCCCATGGACGCCGGAGTTGCTGGAGCAGGTACTTGCAGTCACAGAAACTGATCTTTGGGAACTGAGGGGTGGTAACAAGGACAGCTACACACAGAGCAAGTGAAGCCTAGAGGGAAAACTTTGAAACTGATTCTGGCCAGGTTTTCATTTGCCTGAGCAAATGTAGTGAGTAACTTGGATGTGGTGCCTTAACAAGCTTTTCAGCAGTGGGGTAGAGGTAGGAAGTGCCTCCCTCACTCTGCCAGCAGTTCTCTGAGCTGGTGAGGAAGCAGGCCTGACCACTTGCATCTTGCTCTTGGAGATAGTAAGGTAGAAAAACTTGTGCTTTGAAACCTCTCCTTTTAGCAGGTGTCAGCAGAATTTCCCTGATTAGTATGCAGAGAGTGAGCAGCAAGTGATTGCTTTGAAGGGGTGCAAGAGAATGATGCTGTTGAGAGCATATGAACTTGAACGTAACGGGCAAAAGCTGGCATTTCAGACAGTTGAGTTGTTGTGGTTATTTTGACATATGCTTTCATTTCAGTAAAACTGCATTTACCTTCTGCTTTAATAGTGTAAACTGGGGATAGTGAAGTTCATTGAAGCAGAGCAGGTGCCGGAACTTGAAGCTGTTGTACATCTGGTTGTAGCCTCCAGTGATACAAGACACAGCGTGGCCACTGCAGCAGACCTTGAACTGAAGAGCAAACAAAGGTACAGAAGTGGATAATGATGCTAGTGTTTCTCATGATGCTCACTGCAGCTAACGTAGTGCTCCGGAGGGGCTGTGCTATGAGGAAAAGAAGTCCCACACATAGCTACTTCCAGTTCACATGGGCTGAGATTTGGAATGGTGTAGCTCAGTCTCACAGCTGAAAAAATCAGTGGGCTCTGGTGCTGAAGCTGTAACTGCAGTCATCTTTGGTATTACATTTGAGCCATTTTCTTAATCCCTGGTTTCCACATTGTCCTGTGTGGATTACCACTGACAGTACATCACAGCTGGTCAACATATATAGATACTGCCTTCCTTGGAAAGGGAGACTTTCATTTGATTTAGTTGGGAGGTAAAGAGACTGTAATTGTGGACTGTAGTCTAGAAAGCTAGGCAGCCACCATTGTTTGCATTTTTCCTTGTCTGCAGCTCAGCTTTCATCATTTATGGGTAATACTTCTGTCTTTAACTTTTCATGAGGCTAGGAAAATTGCTGTTGATGCTGTTTGCTGAGTCACTGACCATGCGAAGTATGTTGGCTCATGTTCCAAGATGTAGAGTGAGATAGACTTGTCTTTGGAAAGTGTAGGTAGCTTCTCTATTACTGGAAGGAGAGAGCTACTTAACTTGGAGTCAGTTATGTAATGTGAAACGATCTCCATTCAAGTCTGTTCATGTGCCTCAGAAGCTGCAGGGGAGATGGTTTTACTATCTGGAGAGCACTAGGACAGTCTGCTGAAGGAAGGTCTTCGGTACTTTTACTGATTGTTTCATCTTTCCTTTGGTGTTGGTATTCTGTATCTGGAAAGCAAAGTGTATTTGGACAAAACACGTGTTAATATGCAATGTTGAGTCTTTTATGAGAAATGGAGCATATTTCACAACTCACTTGTTTAGAAATCAGCTGTTTTGCTGAAAGAAAGAGATGATTGGGTCTTCCTCAAGTCTTTGAGGTATGAATGTCTGCATTTTTGTTTCCTTTGCTTATTTTGTATATGCATATGTGTTTGAAACAGTCTCTCCAATAGATAGCATTGGCTAAATTGAGATATTCTGAAAAAAGTCACAAGACAGAGATCCAGATTCTTTCAGATCTGACGGGACTGTGTTCTGATTTTTTTTTTTTTTACCACTGTGTTCTGTATGTAAAATGGATATAAACTGAATCAGTTTCCTCACGTGAAAAGAATTCTGATAGATCCATGATGGGTGAAAAAGCTGCACATAAGCCAGCAGTGTGCACTTGCAGCCTGAAAGGCCAACTGTATCCTGGGCTGAATCAAAAAATAGCTGGCCTCATCTGGGAGAGATAGGTGGTTGTCCTCCTCTGCTCTGCCCCTGTGAGGTCCCATATGGATTACTGCATCTATGTCTGGGGCTCTCATATCAGGAAAGATGTGAAACTGTTGAAGCAGGGCTACAGGAATGATGGACAGGGACTCTATCAGGGATTGCAGCGAGATGACAAAGGGGAATGGTTTTAAATGGAAAAAAGATGTTATGTTAGGTGTTAGAAAGAAATTCCTTAATCAGAGTGCGGTAAGGTCCTGGCACAGGCTGCCCAGAGAAGCAGTGGATATGCTGTCCTTGGAGGTGTTCAAAGGCAGGTTGGAATAGGGCTTTGAGGAACTTGGTGTAGTAGAAATTGTCCCTGCCCATGGCAGAGAAGTTGTACTAGATGTGTTCTTAAAGGTCTTCTGCAGCCAAAACCATTCTATGATTGTATGGCTGTAGTTATCATGTGGGCAAATAGATGTTTCTTGTAGACCATGATTAAATAGTTCTAGGATTACAAACAACCCCTTCAACGAAACACCAGAACTGCACTTTATGAATATGGAGGTATTTCTTAAGAGATGACCATTTCATATTCAGTCAGTACATTTCTTTCATTGGACAAGAAGTGAGAGTGTAGATTTCTGATGAATTATTTAGTCACATTGCTGCAATTTACAGCTGGGATATGTAATCATGTTTTTCCAGACTATATGCTATGTGGGAGGAGTGGCTAGAAGTCAAATCTAATAAAACTCAAGTAAGAATAGAAATACAGTGCAAGATGCTGTAAGATAAATATTTATTTGACGTAATCAATGGTCAGAATCTTAAGTTGGTGTTCAATGTGTTTTCTTTTAGTTTAATTGACTGGAACAATCCTGCTATCATCAACAAAATGTATAAGGTGTATCTTGGGGATATACCATTGAAAACCAAGGAGGTAGGATTTATGTTCAGAGCTGCATACAAACTTAATTTCTGAAGTTGTAGTTGCCTTATTGTATTCGTTTAACTATGCACGTGTATGTCTTAAATCACTTCCTTTGATCTATGCTTTCAACAAACATTTATGCTGTTGGTTATCTTTTCTCAAAGAAATCCCAATTCATTCTGAGTTGCAGAAGGTAATTTAGCAAACTTGAAAGTACTGTTGTGCACAATGCCCTGTCTTATTTCAGCTCTTTTTATGACAGGGATCTGTTCTGAAACCAGAAATGAAACGAGAGTCAGTCAGCACTCGTGTTAAATTAAAGATTGTTCCTCATCTTCTACGGTCCAGACAAGCTGCAGAAACATTCCCAGCCAACATTCAGGTAACATGAATGTTCCTAAGCTGCTCTTTCGAATGATCTTCTTGTTAACGGTGGTGCTTGAAGCAAGGGAGTTAGGAAATCTTTGAATATGAGACTGGACACTTTCTGATCTGTTCTATATTCGGTCTGTCCAGGTGGTTTATGATGGACTCTTTGGTGCAAACACAAATGCAAAACTGAGAAGTCTGTCCCTGCAGTTTGTGCATCATATTTGTATCATGTAAGTAATCAGGAATGCGCACAAAGTGTTCTAACAGTTTGTCTAGAAGCCACTGTATTTATATATAATATAAA
>PPHD01007663.1:0-22785 GCA_002909625.1 Bambusicola thoracicus
CATAGACAGAATTTCCTTAGAACGCTGTGCAAATATTCATCATAATAAAATTTTCAGAAGTTGTATAAAAATGCAAAAGATAAAATCCTATTTTGAGTAGACTGAAGAACAATAAGAAACATAATAATGGGTTTGGAACAATTTGAAATGAAAGTTAATTTCTAGAACGGGTAGAAGAAGTTCCAGATGGAAATAAAACAATCCTTTTGAGCCATTTTTTTCTGCTTTATTTGTTGTTGTTTTTTTTTTTTTTTTCACTAGAATGTGAAGTTCATTTCTCCACCCCCCCGAATTTGGCTATTAGAGTGAAAAAGAAAGGATATTTATACTGTATCTATTAATAAAAGGCTTCATTTTCAGTCAATTGTGATTGAAGAAAGCCATGTTTACCTTTTTAGGATACAAATGGAAAAATAGCCAATGCTGTATCTCTTACACAAAAAAAAGAAAACTGTTTTTGTTGCAGTAGAATGTTTGTCAAAAATCAATGTTTCCTGCTACCTGACTTGCTGAAACCAATCACATACAGTTTCTGTAAACATCACAGAATGTTTTCATAGAACAAATCTATAACCGCAAATGGAAAATAATATTTTGCTTCTTGTAAATATGTTCAAAACAAAATGAGGATTAAATAAGTGTTCGCCATTAAACAGAACACATGACAAAGCAAGGATTTTTAAAAAATATATTAATATATTTAATATGCAAAGTTCCAGGAGTTGCATTAACTATCTGCAGAGTAGTACATGAAAAATGCTAACATTAATTTAGCAAATAATTAGTTATTTGGTGTATGGCAAACAGGTATACAGGTGTTGAATCAAAGAGATTATCCCATTACAAAGCAGAAATGAAACAAAGATTTTACCTGTGTCCTGGGCTTGCAGAAGGGTACCCAAAAGGAGGATCACCCAATAAAGAGCCTTCCTTATGCAGAGTCAGCCCTTAAATGGGGCTTCCCGGTCACTCAGGTGAAACTGCGTTCACCTGTGCCCCTGCAGCTGACTCAGTACTCACCTCAGGTGGTCAATCAGAGGTTCAGGCTGTGATTCAACAGTTCCCATACATTTGGTTAATGCAAAGTAATCTAAAAAAAGAAGAAAGAATAAATATGGGTATTTATTTCAATATATTAATATCACTAATCCAGAAAAAATGCTTATAATAAAAATCTAAATAATAACATTACAACAAGTTAAACTATTACAATTAAGCATGTACTTATGTGTCACTGATCTGGGCCTGTAATCAAGAACATCACAACAGTAAATTGTGTGTGTCTTTTTTCTGTTAAGGTTCTTTTACAGGTAAAATGTCTTTGTGTGGCCTTTCCTGTACATTTGCACAGGGGGTTAGGCTTTCATCTCAGTACCTATGGAAAGACAAATGGCATCCACAGATTTCAGTACTCTTAGATAGTATCTTTAATAAATCATAGAATGGCTTGAGTTAGAAGGGACTTCAATGATCATCAAGCTTCAACCCCCTGCTACAGGCAGGGCTGCCAACCTCCATATCTAATACTAGACAAGACTGCACAGGACCCCATCCAACCTGACCTTGAATACCTCCATGGACAGGGCTTCCACAACCTATCTGGGCAGCCTATTGCAGCACCTCACCATTCTCTTGGTAGAGAACTTCCTGCTGATATCCAACCTAAATCTTCCCTCCCTCAACTTAAAACCATTTCCCCTTATCATGCCGTTATCCACCCTTGTAAAGAGTTGATGCCCCTCAAGTTTATAGGCTTCCTTTAGGTACTAGAAGGCTGAAATGAGGTCATCTCGCAGCTTTCTTTTCTCCAGGTTGAACAAGCCCAGTTCCCTCAGTCTGTCTTTGTAGGGGAGGTGCTCCAGCCTTCTTATCATCTTTGTGGCCCTCCTCTGGACCCTGCATGCTTTTCCTTTCAAAATAATATGGCAGGAACATCCTACTCAGTTGAACTGGTTTTAAAAAATAAGCAAACAAAATAAAATGATTAAAAGAGACGATATAAAAGTCAATCACAATGTTGTGTACAATTAACTAAGATGTAATGACTGTTTAAATAAATGTTAGCAGATTAATGCACAGGATTTTTTCTGTCTGGCTTGAGTATAGCACAAAGTGACTGAGGGAACACTAATCAGCTTCTCAGTAGACACATTAAGGTGTTATACTCTCTAAAAAATAAGACAGACACAGAAAGTAGAGTGGAAATCTTAACTACCTTCTTTTTAATAAGAGCAAACTCTGGAAAGTATCTTCAAAAAGTAAACGCATGAAGCCATATATTCTATTTGTGTACCCTGACAGTAATGTGTCAAGAATGAAAAGCAAAGAATTTAAAGACAAAAGACTTCCTAGGAAGGCCTGAAATTTTTATCATGAAGATTTTTTTATTAATTTTTATCACTATCCTTTCTTTCTGAATTGATGAATATGGAGTTTACTGCTTCTTTTTAAGATATTATCTGCCAGACAGAGAAGGTGATAGACCTTTGTTTCAGAAACTGAAGAGTTGGGTTTCTTGCTGCTGCAAGGAATCACTTTCACAGGCATAAAATTTGAGTTTGTAAGTAGTAATATTGATATCAGCATGGCTACTTTTTGTTTAAAATAAATTATTTTTCTGAATAAAGGAGGGACTAATGTAACTCCAAAGAGCCATAGTATCACCTCCCTTTTTTTTTTCAGAAGCAAGCAATGTGAAGAATACAACAAATTATTTTTATTTCATTCAATTGCTTGCCATAAGTTTATGATAAGTGTTAACAAAGTTCAGTTAAATAGTGAGTATCTTTAAACAGCCTACATGTACATATCCTTACACAATTTAACAGTTTCAACTAATAATTTCAGCACTAGTGTCCTGGTATCTGTCCTAATTCCCTGTTAATCCCAATATAAATTTAGTGGGGCTAACCAACTTAACAAGTTGAATGCAGCTGTTACCCTGAGGTGTGTGATATGGCATGCTATCCCAAGAATAAAGAGGTCTACCTACACTACATTCTGAAATTTAAACACACTTGGCAAAACATTGAACTACCTAGGTAGGATTTTCCATGCCTCTGGAAGAATCTACTGAATTGGTCATCCTCAAAGTCACACAGAGCTCCTTCTGTGCTGTCATGCCACTCAAGAAGAGTATGTGTCAGACTGGATAGCAAATCATAAAAGTTTTTGTTAATTGAAAGACCAGTAATGTTGTATGCCTATTTTCACGCCAAAAATTAAATCATATCACCATACAATTTCCTACTCAGTAATGTCCATGCATGCTTGGGCATCTGGGGCATCCTTGGACAACTCTATTCAGAAATGCTTATAGAAATTAAAATTATATTTCTTGATGTATTTGAGAGAACTTTCTATTTTTCTTGCCTGCTTAAATATATATGCCAAACTGACACCCCATTTTATTAACACAGGAAAGAGTGCTATCACTCAGACTCATCCTGAAGACTTTGTTCTATCTGACATGGTAAACACATCATTCAGTGAAGTCTTCACCAATAATCTACCACAAAATACTCTAGCAGGTACTGCCAACAGGTGAAAGGTTGCAGAAGAACCTTTACATGTTCTATTAATATTTTTCTATTCACATCTACTCCCAAGGTCATGGCTGTGGAATACTTATTATTCTATCAGAGACATGATTCATCCAAGTTAGACTCCAATTTAAAATTCAATAAATGTGGGTCTCAGGCTTCTACTTTTTTGCTTCTTAAAGAAAAAGAAGAAAAAAAATCACTTTTCATAGTGCAGCTCTGATGGCCAGAAGCTCAAAACTTTCACGCTTGCTAGGCTCACGCTTGCCTGAAAATATGTAGTTGTCAAGACCATGAATTATCTGTAGCTCCCAGCTTTCCAGACTCAATCTCTTTCAGCACTGTGCTATGCCACTGAAATAAAAATGAAAAAGGGTAATCTAATCAGAAAAGCATTGACTAATAAACCTGTAACTTAACATTTTGAAATAGAAGGAATGAGATGGCAGGAACAGGACATAATTTGCTACCTTGAAAATAATATCCCAAATATCAGTCATGAGTAAATTAAATGAAATGAACAATGTAGTAGAGCTGTGCATAGTGTCATCTACTTAACAGCAGATTACCGGGCAAGCAAAAAATGATGAACTTGCCAACATTCATCTGGCCCTTTTTAGATCTCAAACCAATAAAGACTCTTGAACTGCTAATGTCTGGACAAACCAAAAATGTTTCTGTGGTCCTCATCTGTATTCTTTTTGCTTGCTACCCAATCTAATTACTGCTTTCATACTTCTAGCTGTAACATGATATATATGTACATGATGTACAGAAGCAGGTTTCAAACTCTGCTTCTTTGGCAAAAGTAGAAAAATTGCCTATTAACCTCTGCCTCCTGCCTGCACGTCCAGATAGTGTCAATCAGCTGTTTCTGCAGCCCCTGAAATTGAAGTAATCAACAAAAACAAATATCTCTTCTTCTCCTTTAATGATAGAAAGAAAATCATTGTTCTCTATGTCTCCCATTCTATCTCATATTCTCAGATCTATAGTTTTCTCTTTAGCTTATGTCATCATTTTACAGGCTGGTTATGCCCAGTTCTGTGACTAATGGGACAGGTCCACAGATCCACATCCTGGGAAAAGGGGAAAAGGGGGAAAGGGGAAAAGGGCAGAGAGATGGGCCTAAAAACAAAACAGCAGCAGTGATCTGAGGAAGAAAGCTAATTTACTAAAAAAGATATCAGAATGCAAGATAACACAATATTGTAATACAATATAATACAATATAAATGGAATTGAAGCTAATAAAACAAATAAAATTCTCAAAATTTCCTTTTACCCATGAGCCAAAAGGAAAAGCTGGAACTTCAAACTGCACATCAGCACAGCCCACAGTATGGGGCAACAGGAGGGTTACCATTGGATTGCAGCTGCTGCTACTCACAAGATAGCAAGAAGTGGAATATGCAAAGCATTGACCCTAGTCTCAGGACAAAGTTAGCATTGTTACCAAAACTCCACTCACTTCCAGAGTTGAGATAGCATCATGCAGTCCTCTTGCTAAGGTGACTAGCAAGTGAATTCCTACATCTGAGCAGAAAGCTCCATGACAACCTGCAGCATCTATAAGGAGTTAACCATCTCTTTCAGCATGTCATCTGATCCATTTCCGAGCTTCCTAGAGGTGTCCAAATTCTACCCCAGCTGCTATGTTCCGTCAACAGAGTACCCTTCCCATGTGGTGGCCTTCCAATTTAGTTACATATATTGTGCTAGTACATTTCATCATGTTTACATGCATTCCTACCAAACCTAAATCTGGGCTGAATTCTGGCTTATAAAACTTACTGTTGACTTACTTAGTAGTGACAAAAAAGGGAGGTGAGTGGGTACTCGAACTTTTTCAGAGAGGTAGACCTGAGATATTACAGAGTTAGAACATTTAAAACACTATGCCTTTACCTGGGTCCAGTCAAACTCTGTAATTAATTATGAAGAAAAATGTGAATTATACACTGGTCATAAAGCTTTCAGGAAAAGGAGAAAAGACAATCTCACAGATTTTCCACAAAATATGGCTGTAAAATTAGCAAGGTGAATAACAAAGGAAAAAAAAAAAAAAAAAGCTCCTCAGGTCTTTTTTTATGCCATATGCAGAAAAGTCAAAACAAATAAAAATGCACATTTTTCCCCCTTTAACTGGTCAAACTATAAGCTACAATATTACTTTTAATCCTCTTCTGTTTCAGCAGCAGACCTATTTCTATGTAGCACTTCTGTTGGCAATTTTCCTCCAAGCGCTTTGAATGTGTTCATAATAAGAGTGTTAGTTTAGTGATTGCTGCACTAATGTGATGTAAGGAATGAAAAGAATGATTCATTTCTTATTCTAAAGCTTTAAATACAAATTAACACACACAAAAAAAGCCCCACTAATCTTCTTTTGGGGAGATTTAGATGTTACAGTATTACACAGCCTACTTAAAAGCAATAAAAGAAATAACCTTAGAAAATTAAGTAAAATGAATTTTCAGTTAGTTTCAGAAACCTTGACAAATGCATTTTGAAATGAAAGAGTAAAACGCAACTTTGTTCAGTATAAATTGAAATTTTCTTTTGTGCTTAATATAGTTCACTTATAATTAGCGGAAGATTTTGTTCTGGTTTGAAACAAAGTTCCATCTTGAGATTGCTATGTACTGTGTACACAGAACTTTTATCAAGAAAGGCTGTTGCTGCAGGGTTTGCTTTGACAGCCTTTATCATAGCTTTACAGAAATGAAAAGTGAAAGAACACAGCTGGTTTTAACAATGGGGCATGTTCAACATTAGACCAAAACACATTAGATATTGCAAAATATTGCACATTATATTTATAGCTCCATGCAAGTTTTTGAAATTCATGCTGATGCTGCTCTATTCCAGTTTCTTAGAACAATCAGTTCCCTAATGATGGAATTTGATCTCACTTTCAGAAACTGCTTTTTAAAACAGTGGCAGCAGGGTTGGATTCAGAGCACTGATAGCAAAATAATGAATTTAAACATGTTCTAAGAACATGTGGTGGTGCAATTTGAAGGTCTCTCTCAGACTCTGAAGCTGTATTTGCAGTGTTCTGTTTAGCATTATGCATTACACTTTTTGACAATGCCATTCTGAGAACTTCCTGGAATCCAACAATGAGGTTCTTTGAATGATGCTAATAGTATAAAAATGTAGGGTGTGATTCCCTGAATATATATTCTCAAATGTTGGCATAACCCAACAAGAAAATGATAGTCAGACTGCTTGAGGAAATTAGAACCTATGAGAAAAAGGTTCTGAGATGTTCATCTTGTTTATGTACAACATAATGCTAGAGAATGTTGCTACACTGGACTACTGAATCTATAGACATATAGTATTCAGTACCAGAAAATGACAGATCAAGTGTAAGGATCTTAGCAGCATTTTATTTCCTATGTTCTAGATATCATAATTCTATGAAACACTTTAAAAGAGCTTCATGTCTTGAAAATGTGGCTCAGTTTGACTGTATCTGCTGGTATTGATTCTCCATCATCTCTAGTGTCAAGACCAAAGTGTGGCTGGTACCCACAGAGCAAGATTAATTCTCTCTCATGCCCTCCTCAATAAAGGCTGATCCATTATCCTCTGGCCATAGAAATCTTCCCAGGAAACAGCTCCCAGCCCATTCTACCTTGCAACCGTGCCCCTTCCTGGCAGGGAGACTAGCCCAAAAATACACCAAACTATTAAGCAATGTGAATGATCACATAACAGTGCCAGAACTCAAGTCCTGAATCATGTCACTAACTAATATAGATTTAGCCATTGCTCACATAACAGATTCTAGATTGGGTTGTTCCTGATATCCTATGGAAGTGGAAGCATATAGATAACTGAAGTAAAACACTTTCCCTTTTCTGTTATTAGGAGAAAAATGGTATCTGCTGCTGTGAATCAAAACTGCTCAACAGTCTCATTGCATGTGATCAAAACATGCAGTGAAAATAGTTTTGAGTGAAAAAAAGAGTTTTTCAGTATTTGTGCTTATATTTGTAGATGGGCTTCGAATCTATTATTGTGAGCTTGATAGTAAATAACAGCTGAGACTGAAATAACAAGATTAATATTTATGAAAGCTATTGAATATTTTTGCCTACACAGTGATGTACTGAATGTGATTCTAATATCAGAAGGCAATCCCATATGATTAAGAATAAAATGATGAATATTTTCCATATACAATGAATACACTCTGTTGCTGAGATGTGGAATAATATCTTCATATGCTCTAGTTCGATTCCATTGACTTTTGCAACTCAGATGACCAGACAGACTAGTAATTCATGGTGAAGGTTTGGTTTGTTTACAAGCTCAGGCTTCAGAACTCTGGTGAAACAACTGGTTTGACAGAGGATTTTTAATACTGAATTATCATATAAATATTTTAACTTCTTTTGCACTGACACCAGTGCTTCTACTCAAGGAGTAGAAAAGCTCTGTGAAGTTATTTGGTATACTGTGAAAACATAAATAATGGATACTTAAGACACTTGTGGTGTCAAATCAGATGTTGCTACTCTTAAGATGCTCAAGATATATCTTTGGTTACATTGAATCTTTAAGCATGATTCCATGCTGGTGGACTTACTGGACTAATAGTGACATATGAGAGCTGGAGAAAAAGTGTAAGTCTTTTGTTTCTATATATTCCATCACCACAATTACTACATCCATTTTTAAAATTAAGGATAAGAGTAAGATTTCTGTGCTTGCTTGACTCTGCTGTTAATATTAAATATTAATATATTAAATATTAAATACAAGAAAGCTTAAAAGCTGGAAACTCAGTGCAATTAAGCTCCTTGAGATATATCTAAAATCTGTCCCCTTTTGTAATCACCCCTTTTCAGAACTCATTTTAGTTGATGTACAGATTTGATGAATTATTTTGTAAAAAAATGGTAATTTGTTTATTGCATGCACTATGTAGAGTTTGCCTACTTTGTAGTGTTTTTATAATGTCTAGCTTTGTGAATGAGATGCATGCTTAACTGCATTAGTTCATAATGTATTAATAAAGTTAAGAAGGAAGTTATGCATTTTCACTTCCATTAGTTTTCGCTTTCTGAAAATCATTTTGTCTTGGTAGAGACATTATATTGAGCAGTGTTGAATGATATTATTCAGTTTATTTGGATCACATCTGTGGAGGCAAAATCAGAGCCCTATACCACTTCAGGATTGACCTGACAGTAACAGCACTGTACTGGAGCACAAGTCTTAAAAGGAGCAGCTGAGGCAAATCGCAGTCTATTCTGGAGAAGAGGAGGCTCAGGGGAGACCTTATCACTCTCTACAACTACCTGAAAGGAGGTTGTAGCAAAGTGGTTGTCAGCCTCTTCTTCCCAGTAACCAGTGATAGGACAAGAGGTAGTAGTAGTCTTAAGTTGTGCCAGAGGAGGGTCAGGTTGGATATTGGGAAAAAATCTCAGAAGGAGTGGAATCTCAGAATGCACTGGAACAGGCTACCAGAGGAAGTGGAGTAGTCACTGTCCCTGAAGGTCTTCAAGAAAAGTATAGATGTGTCAGCCAGGGTTATGTTTTAGTGGGCATGACTGTGGTGGGTTGATGGTTGGAGTACTTGATCTTTGAGGTCTTTTCCAACCTTAATGATTCTATGATTCTATGAAAAAGAAGCATCACTTAGTCAGTGATTGTGGGGTTAAAATAATTTATCTTCCGAGTGATTTTTGTTTGTTTGTTTTGATGTTGTTGTTTATTTATTTGGAGAAGTAGGAGTGGTGTTTCCAAAATATACTGCATAATAACTTAGGTATAGTTTAGTATAACTTAGTTTAGTATAACTTATACATACAATTTACTATAGCTTTTACAGCTGTAGTATTACAGATCTGTTACAGATAAAACATTACATCAGCCTTTCTAGCTCAAGCATTTTATGAAGACCAAAAAAGGTGGAAATAATCACTCAAATGTCAGGAATCTACTTAGAAGAGTACAGGAAGTAGAGATGCAATGCAGTATGATATGGGTAGACATGAATTTGCTGAAGACATTATCGGGTGTTTTTTAAACATCTCAACTGGATTGAGATTTTGCCCAAAGACCTCTTTCTCTACTGTAGAAGTTAACAGCACATGTCTGAAGTGTGCCTGGATAGTGACATTCTATCCTAAACAAGGAAAAAACTTTTGAAGTGTGAGTGTGATAGAATAGGGCAGAGCACTAAAAGCAATTAAAAAGATTGACATGCAGAGAAATCGCAGAAACCTTTATCTCACACCAGAAAATGCTCCTATGAGTTTCATATCACAGAAAATACAGGAGTGTTGTTGTTTTGAATCAGCCTAGTTGTCATATATATGATAATACTATCTTTTAATGATACAAGGGCATGGGAAGTTTGAAGTCCAGACCATCAGTTTTGAGTCTATACAAAATATTTGAAATGCTACTGTGTACATATTCTGCCAACATGGCATTAATCTTTATGAAAAGTGTTTCACTGAATAATTCATATGGTAATAAATATGTGAAATATCTATTTATTGCAAATATAAACACAAAGACTTCAAGATAATACTATCCAAACAATTTTTTTTTTTCAAATCAAAGCTACAAAATGATCTGTAGAAATGTAAGTAGGTATGACCTCTGAAAAATTTTATTTAAAAAAAATTGTTATATGATGCTGGAAGACTTTGTAATATTAAGTATTTATGTGAATAGAAATCCATATGTTCATTGATGGCTATGAATGGTTACAGGTATGTAGTATTTACTATGAAATGATTCAGTTGTTGAAACAACTGAATTATCATTTAGTTAACTGAGTATTCAAGTGTGTAAATGAAGTGAGTTATGCATTATATATGCATAATGTAATCCAATAAGCCTATGAAATTCTTGCTAACATTCTATCTGCCTTAGCCAACTTTAAACAAACTATCAAGGGAATAGATAAATGAATGAATAGCTAGTGGACCTTGTGAGTCAGTCCCAGCTCATTTAGATGAATGACATGACCAAGACATGCCCTGCTGACCATCCAGGAATTGGCCATCCAGAACAGTGTTGTCTCTCCAACGAAAGCAACAGGAGACAATATTTACTAAAAGCATATAAACCTGTCCAAATCCCACATTCCACTCTCTTCTAGCTCACCAGCATCTGCACACACTTTCTACTTCTGAGAAACAATAATTACCAAAACAAACAGTAGATGTATGTGTAGACATGATGCAGGAAAAGGCTGGATTCAGAAATTAAAACTCACTATAATTTAAAACACAAATGATTGGGTATTTGAATAGAATATTTCATCCCACTACTTGAAATGAATTGCTTTGTGTCTGTAAAATCTTGCGTTGCCATTAATTTTCATAGAAATCATGAAGAAAAAGAAAATGATTTTTTAACTTCTACGTTCATGTTTATTACACTTGTTCTAGATTACATAGTCTTACAATCTTGCATTTTCTGTTCCTTATTTTTTTTAACTTCACAGCATGATTTATTATACAAACAAAACTTCATTGATGTCTATATTACATTAGCCAATTAAAGATTAAAGAATGAGTTTGATAGTATTTAAAACACATTTCTTTTGTGCTTAATTCTTTGAAGCTTCTGTCTAATGTGGTGAATGCTGTAAGACTGCGTAATAAGAGCATACTACTTCATGTCTCCCTCTTGTGTCTTTTTCCATTTACATTCTAGTATGTTGATTAAAATAACAACTGATTTCAAGGCTGTAAAATGTAATAGCTTGTTTGTTAGTCATAAGAAATTTTTTTTTTAATGAACTGTAATATTTGTGAAAGTTTCAGATTGATGGCCTGGAAGTCTGACTTTTTTGCACCATCAAATAATAGAAGGTGGGGGGAAGAAGGGGATATTGAAATTCTCCTTTGATTCTTGGGAATTCTGTTGCTTACAAGTCCACTAAATATTGCTTAAAGATATTTAAAAAAAAAAAAAAAGAGAGAGAGAGAGAGAAAGAAATAGAGCATAATAGACTTGATTAACTAGCACAGACCATTTGCACCTAAAACTTCAAGGCCTATGGAAAAGAAAGGAAAGGAAAGGAAAATGTGGAGGCTATTTCAGTCCTTGGCAATTCTAATGAAAATTATCCATATATCCAAAATATCATAAACTAGTGCACATATAGAATTACTAATATTTTTCCAGTAAGTGTCAGCAAAACTTCTCTACAGAGAAGAGCACATCTGTTATTAGCTGTGCTTTGTAGCACTAAAGTGTGTTCTATTAAAGAATTAATCTTCATCATACATTCTTTTGGTTTGCCTTTCTACTGACTTTCAGTAGAAAGACAGACTTTCAGACTGACTCAGATTTAATCCAACTTAGAATCCTACTGCAAAAACAACTAAGGTTGAGTTCCTACATATGTCTCCAGTTCTGCAGAACAAGAATAGTCACTGTATAGAAAGGCTGGAATTATATTATTCTGTAGGCAGGAGTTTAATGGGACATTTTTATCAGGTAGCATTAAGCCAATAACAGAGGATCCAGAGAAACTTATGATCTTCTTAAGATCTCAAACTGTTTTTTAAGTCAGTGGAGAAAACTACTTATTCAGGTATCATATTGTTTGTGGACAATTTTGTACCTAACATGACGAATATTTACAATATTGCTAATCCTAAAGATATTTATTTAAAGAAAGAAAAAAAGAAAGAGAAAGAGAAAGAGAAAAAAAAAAACAGTGAGCAGAATGGTGAATACAATGTCTGTAAATATTTTTAATTAAGAAGATCTGGGTAAATTTTCCCCAGTTCTCACCTCAGTTGTTGTTGTTTTTTAAATGCAACGGTTCTTCTTCTAGTATATGTACACTAAAGATAGGGTCAGGAGGGGGAGACTTCAGGAGAGGAAGTAATCATCTGCATAATCCACACTGTTGTATCTAAAGTGATGGTTGAGGGCTAGGAGCTGAAACAATATTTTATGAAAGTATCATGTTGAAGTTTTCGCAGGTTTCAAAATATTTAAATATGTAAATTTCAATGAAGAGACTTCAGATTTTTTGATAGCCTAATGATTTTCAGCATCTCATTTTTAGTCAAACACTCACAAAAGATGTTCAGATTGCAGTGTGAAATGGTTTCTATGGTTACAGTTGTTTCCTAGCATTTTAGTGACATCTTTTGTGAGCATTGGCTGCTTCACTTATTTGTCACTAATGTATGTGTAGAACTATAGTTAACAGCCTTGGGCGGACAATTTTTTTTTATCTGAATGGTGATATTGTTTTTTAGATGCATTTTTCAATAAGATGACAATGCACTATAATACTAATGGTATGTATGGTATTTTAAGATGTCAAGTTTTCAATAAAATGGTAATGAAAATTTTGCATTTCATTTAATAGCTAAATATTCATGAATTTTTCACAACATGATCAACTGAGCAAAAAAAAAAAAGAAAGAAACTGTATAATGCATAATACTAAACATCATAAATTGAAGTCCTTTTCATGGAATCTATTCAAGACTTTCTAACAAGTAGCTCTTTATAGATTTGAATGAGCAGCAATAAATGTATGTAAAACTGAAAATGTAAATTAATTTAAAATATTTTGATACATCTTGTTTATATTGTACTGTGAATGAAACACACATTATGAACAATATCCTACATGTGCAGAAAAATTGTTATGACCAAAGACCAGGCACTTATGTCTCATACATGAGAGCAAAGAATTATGTTTTCAGATTCAAAGAGCATTCTAAGAGAATGTTTTGTAAAAAAATGTTTGGATTTATTTCAATTTATTTAATCACAGTGTAAAAGTATGAATGATGATCAGATAAAAAGAAATGGGTGTAGCATTATAATTTATATCGCAACATGTTATCAATTCTTCAGTTTTATTTCTGTGTTAGGCAACAGGAATTTTGCTATTGTCTTTAACAGAAGAGAATTAGGTCATCAGGTGAAGTTAATTTTGTATATATTGCCAGTGCCAGTCACCATTTGTGCAGTTATTTATGACATGATTTCCTCATTGAGTCTGTACTTAAAGGCTGAAGTGTAACCACTCTGTGCTGAGTGCTTTTTTTCAGCCAAGTCATTGCTTTAAACTTCAGTTTTTCCTATGCAAGTATAAAAACCACATTATCTAGTACAGTAGAGGAACACTAGGCTAAGGGTTGTTTCTGCTCAGAATATAATAGAGCTATCTCTGGCTTAAATTTCAAATCTTGTACTGTCAAATCCTTCAGTGTCATGTAACTGAAAGATATACTAGATAGGTTAGTGTTACTTCAAGTTATTCACTCTATTTACCTTCTCCTACAAATTTAATACAAGTTTATACATGCAGCATCACACTTCCCAAAAGGCAGGCGTAGAACATGATCCAGAGCAATGGAAATTATATAGTTGGTTTGCTCCTCCACTAAACATCCTGTCAGTTGGGCTGAGTTAAAAAGTAGATGACCAGAGCAACTTAGGTAAAATAAAAGCAGAGGACAGATAGGTCAATCATCTATGCATGTAGGTGATAAATTGTATTCCTTGCTAAAGAAAGCATTAATGTCATAAAGAAGATGACCATCATTGTACAGAGCATCCATTCTTACATTCAAAACAGTCAAGACAGCTAAAGGGCCACGAAAGCCTCTGGTTACATGATGATTGCTTCTAACCAAACTTTTTGCTCTGCTCTACCTCCAGACTTTGATTATACACAGTCAAAATGAAACCTTTGCACAGATAAAGCCTCTGGCCACAATGGAAAAACAAACAAACAAACAAACAAACAAACAAAAAACATTATCACAATTTTCTTTGTAATATGCTTATGCTTGAAAGGCAAAACAACAGGAAAAACAAAAAATCCTCTGATTTAGACTATTGTTTCCATCCTGACCTTTGGCAAATTCTTCAATTTTTCACCTTACTGGGTTTTTTTGGGCATTTGTTTAGTCAATTTTTCCTGTCTCTTTGTAGGGAACTGTTATTTATTAAGATAGCTAATTGACTGAGACTTCAGTTTGAGTGGTAGAATTATCCAAAGTCTCTTCCTAATTTGCTTCTAATAACAATTCTTTCAGGTTTAGCAGCAAACAATTAGATTGCATTGCTATCAATTATGACTGCTTGAGTGACTCAGAGATTTCAAACAGAGGAATCAAATGCAGTATTTACAGCTATGATTAGCTATATGTCTTTTTCCTTATGATTTATGCATCAATTATACCAGCTTAAGACACAGCTGACAGTCTTAGTTGGCATAAGCCAACTAAGAGATCATGTATTTTGTAATACATAAAAAGCTATGTGTCTTTATGTAGCCCTCATCTGATAACGGCTCTTTCTTTCTCTATAATCTCCAACAAAAATGATAATGCCTGCAAGAGAATAAAGCTCACTTCCTATGGACTGTAAATAGCCAAATCTTCATCAACTACACAAGGCTGTGTGTATGCATGTTATTTTGCTTCCTTTTTGCACATAAAAGGAAGCGACTAAACACTACAGAACAAGTGCACAAAACAAACAGCACTTCACAGGTCTGTGAATTGTGTGATTTTGGATTTAATGTCCATTCATAATAGAGCACAAAGTGATTCTTTTTTGAACATCTCAAAGCACAGCCTGGCCCTAAAATAAGGCACGCTATATTCTATAGATATTGCCTTCCACATAATACATGACTCCTTCTAAGATGCTTTTCTTCCGGGTGCTCTTCCTGGGAAAACAGTGGAAGTTTCTGTTGTAATTGAAGAAGCTCTTCTCCTGGACCTTCTACTTCAAGCTGTTCTTTGAAGAAAGAGAAATTTTTCTTGAGAACTTTTATTGAAGTTTCACATCAGAGAAACGAGATTTTTGGTTTTGGGAAGATCTACCAGCTGTTACAACTCATCATGTTTATTGGGAGTACAAGTGGAAGCACCTAAAAACCAAAGAATCTCCAAACTGCTTAAGCTGCATTTCTCATCATTCTGATAAAAAAAACACTAAGGTTTCTTTGCTCTCCATTTTCTAGAGATTGAGCTTTATGTTGTATCTTCCTCTGTCTGTTTTATCACAGGCTCTTCATAGGATAATTTTCTTTCTCACCCCAAGAGCGCTACTGTATTTTCAGTCTTTTATTGCTAATAACAAGCTATGCCATGAAGAGTTTAAGTATCCAAAGAGAAAAATTAGGTGTTCTGTCTCCATAGATTTACCTAAGGTATAACCATAACAGAGGCTATCAAGGAAGAGCAAGGGCTGCTGTCCTTGAGGCAGGTGCCTCACCAGCCTACATCAAGTCCCATAAAGCAGGACAGAAACAAGGAGGGTAAGCTGACATAGCGCAGTGATACCTGAGCAGGCCCTGGCCTGGACCCAAATTTAAATGGAGTGTATGGGCAGAGGTTATGGGTGGAGGTCCTAGGTGGAGCTAGTCAGGGCCATTAAGACCCTCAGTGTTACTTCTTTTCTGCACTAGGTGACCATTCAGAAGCAGTCATGTCATGTGCTGGTCCTTATTGTCATTGAGAATTAAGAGAACTGTCTTTAGGATAGTGTGGAAATAACCCTTAAATTACACATGACCTCAGGAGAAAGGAAATGTGATGTACATGTTATATCACTAAATGCCTCCATGTCCTATGTGCATGAAACCCGGTGTTTTCTGTCGTAATAGCTCTTGCAACCCCAATGATAGTATCAGCAGCAATACCAGTCACAGCAGTGATATGCATGAACTCTGTGTTACACAATATATAAAGTAAAAAAATATATTTTAAATGTCTTTCTAAATACTTTATTTTCATACTCTTTTTGCGGTAATTGCACTTTTGTCATATTTTTGTCACCCTTTTACAAATCTGTATTTTTTTACATACACCGGCATTTTTAAGAATAGATCTTTTAACCTGAAGCAGTGTCCTTTCCTATTTAACAATAATATCTTGGGTTTTTTTAATGTTTAATGACAGTAATTACTATACTACCAAAGCTACTGGTAGACTGCTGATAGAATTTTTTAAGATGTAAATTATACCTGGGAGTATAGTACGTGCTTAAAAAAAATTGGAGATTAGTCAAAAAAAACATGGAATAAACTACAAAAAATCCTGAAATCTTTCTAGAAAATTTCCTTTCTCAAATGTGCTGCAAGTTTTGTTTCTGCCAAGAATTATTTTTACGAGGCTGCTCTTTACTAATGGAGAGGCCCTCTGTGACGCTGTGCCTGCTACTGACTGCTCACGGTTTTGTTTTTCCTATTCACTATTCACACTAGATTTTGAGTTGTTTTTGTGCCCATAAAACTGAAGACTAACAGTCTCTGGAGCCAAGCATAGCCTCTTTGTTGGGTAGAAATAAAGCCTACAGGAGAGGATGGATGTGCTCAGCGTCCCAGCAAGTGGCTTGAGATGAAGTGATATTGGCAGGATTCAGACCGAAATTATTACAAAACATGAATGCCACATGTGCAACTGCTGCCTGGCTGTTTCTGTCCTTCTCTCCTTTTGTTAAAAAGTGCTATCTTAAAAAAAAATAAAAAAAAATGTAATAACCTTGATCTTGTGCCATTGCTATCTGAAAATTGCAGGGTCTTACAAATCCCAGAATGAACGATCAAGGGGGAAAATGATTGTTCTGCCAAATGTGAAGCTTTTATAATGACAGTATTATGTATTACTTCCACAGAACAAGGCTTACATTTAGCTTAGCTTGTAAACTATCCTTACCAAGAAGTCTGATGACATGCTGCCTCCTTCCCAAAACAATCTGAGAAAACTTCATTAACAATGATAATTATTCAGGTCTCGCAGATATTAATAGCTGATTGGCAAATTTTTAGTTTTATTCATTTCAGATCAGTTGCACTAAAATGAAGATACATGGGATTTCCTCTAGGTTAGATAATCACTAAATTCTGTGATATTAAACTGAAGAAAAGCACTGTTTCAAGCCAGTTGCAAGCAGGATCCCCCAGTCCTGCGGATACATCTCAGTGCTAGTTATGCTATCCCTGTTTGTAAATCTTGGGTTTGTCAACAAGATGCCACTTGAGTAATGGTTTTGGGATAAGAACAGTAAGAAATTAGAATGAGATCATTTTCACCTTAAGAAGAGTTTGGATTTAGTGTCAAAAGTGAAAAGCTGGTACTGATATCATTGTCTCTTTTCCTCCTTCTGTGTAATAATGTTGGAGTTTTCTACCATAACCTTCATTATTCATGTGTCCCTAACAATAAGCACTTTAATCTCAGTCATGGAGATTAAATTAAATTCTTTTATTTACCAAAAGCATTTTGAAAGCAGAACAGAAGATGAAAATATCTTGATAGACATTCTATGGTCTGGAATTAGAAACAAGGACATTACTGAAGTCTAATTGCATTCCTCAGTCCAATGAATTGCAATAGTTACTGAACCAGCATCGTTACTGAAGCTCTATTGGATTCTTTAACTCTGACACTCTTCAGGAGAAAGAACTACTATTATTTTTTTAGAAAATTACTCATTTTGGAATTACTGCCTACTGCATCCTTCCAAAATCTCATTCATCACTACACTCTTAGACATGACCTTCTGGAAAACTAATTGTTCAGTATAAGTCTGGTTCTTTTTCTAGAAAATATCGCTCCTTAGCATTGCTCCAGAAGGCCAGGTATTCAGAAACTGGCCTCTCAGTCCAACCTGCTTAAAGTCCTATTGTAGTAATATCCTTCAACACATCATGACAAACATGACAGCTTAAGTTTTTCTCTAATTCTATTAGATTTTGGTTTCAGTTTCTCCTCAAGTTTGAATTCTTAATCATGCACAGTCTTATCTCTCCGAAGGTACCTTCTCTCCTAAGATGCCTTTTTTTTTTTTAATTGTGCCTTCCTAATACGTACAATTGGAATCATTTTGGTGACCAGATGTCCATTAAAGCTTTTTTCCATGTCTTGGTGTATATAAAATACATGCAATCTCCAGCTTTAGTATACTCTGATACTCCCTATCATTGCTTAACAGGATCTGAAGCTGTATTTCTGTAACTCTGTACCTTCATATTTTGGCTTAAATAGTACAATGGTAAATTCCCTTGATTCTCACTTACCACTGTTCCGAATGACTTGTACTGTTAATTTTCAAATGCTATAGAATTTCTGACTGAACACAAAATGCTTGTTCTTTGCCCTTTTTAAAAAACATATATCAGATATATTAGATATATTTTAGTAATTTTAAAACCCTGTCCTTAGAACAAGTGTGATCTTGCTGATATCTGAACACAGTTTTTAGTAAATCAACTAATTTATTTTTTAGACAATATAAAGAACCAAGTCACACTTTGTCTTTCCTCCTCTAAAACTTGTAGGTACTTCACAAGCATTTGTAGAAAATAAAAGTAAAAACACAGTTGAGTTTCAAGTTTGAAAACAGAAGAATTCTAAATTGTCTTCACCTTGGACTGTGAACAATTTAGATCAAATTTACAGTGGTGTTTTGAATGTATAAATTTGTTCATGTTTTAGACTTGCTCTGCATTAATCTTGTTCGTAGTTTTTGTTCATAGTTTCATATTAAGGAATATTTTGGTAGCAAGATCCTACTTTTTCCTTCTTTTCTCCTAAACATTAATTTTAATTTTTTATAATTTTACTAACTTAGAAATTATGATCTGAAACATATTGTACTCTGTTCCTCTTTTAGACTCTAGTGGGAGTTATTTTTGTTTGATTCTAAGTTTTCACAATAGATATAAACTTACAGTTTCATATGATTCTACCTCTGGTATAATAGGATAGATTGTGGTACAATGGAATAAATTCTAACATTGCAGCCTATCTAAGAGTAGTTACCATTTCTTGTTGACTGTTACGTTCATGACTATCCTTCATTCTCTTCAGTTTTACTCTTCTGATGATACAGAAATGACTCAGAGTCTACCACCAACTTTATTTTTTAAATTGAAACCAAAGGCAATTAACCTCATTGACAGTAGTGGTACAGTGTAATTTTAAACAATTCTATATTTTCCATAAAGTGATTGTGGAGAGATGCTGCAGTATATCAAAACAGATATTTTAAATGTAGTTTGATGTAGCCTTTTTCAAAGTGCTTGCATTGAACAATTTTCAATTTTTTTTTTTAACAGGTCATGAAAATAATTTTTTATGCCTATTCATTCTTGCAATTTTGATTAACCATCACTATTAGAAGTGGAAAATGCTTTTGCTAAGTGCTGATCAGTCAGTAGAGTTCACAGAATGATTTTTATTCAACTATTTCCATATAACACAGAATAATAAGTTCATTAGAGCATTGATTTTGTAACTGAAATATTTTTACAGATGCTTTTCACTTTTTAACTAACTTGTATAGTAATTTTTTCTTTTCTCCATAGTGATGACAAACAATGAATATCAGGATTTTTCAGCAAAACCGTGATAAGTAGAAGACGGATAAATTCATCCATGCCAGGCCAATCAGGAGGAAGAAACAGGGTAAGCTCTGTTACCTCTACTTTCTATCTACCATAAAGATGTTTCTTATTCAAAGGGTAACTGAATTTGTCCTGCCTCACAGCCATTCAATTAGAAATTTCAAAACACATAGACTGCAAATGAAACAGTCAACAGATTATCCTTTTTAGGTTTTTTTCCTGAATATTTTGATTCTTTGCTGATATTTTCTTCCACTAATTTAGCTTTATTTCTGACAAGTCTTTAAATACAAAGTACTTTGCAAAATACTTTAGTGATGTAATTTTACCCATATTTACACACCATTATTCTCAAGGAAACAAAAACTGCATGAGGATATAAGTGTAACGGCTGCTTAGGCAGTTATGTCACTATTTCCTAACTTTAACTGCAGTAATTCCTTCAAATCCAACGTTAAGACATGGTTACAGAGTGCAATACTGATACTGTAAGAGTGAGATCCTGAGATAATTATTCCTCCTCAAAATCTGTGCTTTCTCTTTCCTTTTTAAAATTAAAAATTTATTGGAAAAAAAGACTTTGTTAAATATTTGGCTTTCATTTTTTTTTCTCTCATCACAATAAAAAGGTTATTTCTTTAAAGCTCTGTATAGTAAATCACAGTTTTGCAAAGTTTGAAATTGATGTGAATGAGAAACTGGACTGATTCAGAAATGAATCAGGTTTGGGATATACGTGAGACTTCAGGAATGTACCACAGACATTTAGAAATAAAGATCATACTGTTAATCTTCCTGAGATAAAGGTGATTATGTATGTAAGACTACAGAGATGACTGGAAGTAAAAATATTAATTAATTTTAAGATTTTTTTTATCTGAGTAGTTAATCTCCATTATTTCTTGGTATGTAAATATATACATGTAAAAAGTCATATTGACTGTGTTAATTAATGGTATGAGGAAGATTAGTGTAATGTCTCAAGTTGCCATTGACAAAGCAGTCCCCTTGAGGCTCATTTGAAAATTATGTGGCTTTGGCATCAGTAGTTGAAAAGGGCTGCAGTCCTTTTCAAAATGCCTCAAAAGCAGTGCAGTCAATGAGGAAGAAGTACACAAAAATTCTGTTGTTAAGGTCTAGAAATATACATGGACACTCTGGAGAACTTGAAGTCTTCCTAGTTGCATACTAAGAAAGATGGGAAGCACATGGGTCTTGATTCAGCTTGGAATATCAAATACTGTAATGCCAACTGTGATATTTGCTGTCAGAGGATCATAGAATTACAGGGTTGGTACCTGGTACCTACCTCAAGAAATCATTGAGCCCAACCCCCATGCTAAAGCAGGTACCCCACTATAGGTCATACAGATAGGCATCCAGACAGATCTTGAATATCTCCATAGAAGGAGACTCCACAATCTCTGTTCCAGTTACCCTACAGTAAAGATCTTCGGTGTGTTTGCATGGAACTTTCTATGTTCTAGTTTTAGGCCGTCACTCCTTGCGCTATTGCTACACATCACCAAGAAGAGCCTGGACTCATCCACATTCCTCCCACCTCTGTTTGGATATTTACAAACATTAATCTGATATCTCTGATATCTCTGATATCTCAGTCTTCTTTTCCTCAGGCTGAACAGACCCACATTACTCAGTGTTCCCTCATGTGAGAGATGCTTCAGACCCTGTATCATCTTTGTGACTCTCCGCTGGACTCCTTCTAGGAGATCCCTGTCTTTTTTAAACTGGGAAGCCCAGAACTGTAAACAGTATTCTAAATGTGGCCTCAACAGGGCAGAGTAGATGGGGAGGATCACTTCCCTTGACCCGCTGGCCACACTCTTTTCAATGCACCCCAGGATATCATTGACCTTCTTGGCCAGAAGGGCACCCTGCTGGCTCATGGCCAACCTACTGTCCACCAGAACACCTAGATTCTTCTCCACAGATCTCCTTTCCAATAAGTCAGTTCCTACTTTGCATGCATGCTGTTATTCCTCCCCACGTGCAAGACTCTACACTTGCACTTGTTAAATCTCATCAGGTTCCTCCCTGCCCAACTCTCCAGACTGTCCAGGCCTTGTTGAATGGTGTGTCAGCCACTACCCCAGCTTTCTATCATCAGCATGCTTGCTGAAATCAGGGTCCCTAAATATGATTTGGAAGCACATCTTATGATAATTTTACTTATCAGTGAGATCTGTACATTTCTCAGATTAACTTACACTGAAGATGAAAACAAAGAGTGGTTTGTAAGAGGAATGTCCAGTATAAAATGAGACATAGTATTGAAGAGCAACAGAGCTTATGGAAATGAGTGAAAAACTTACATAAGTTGCATTGTGGTTTCTTAAGCATCAGTTTAGCATGGATACACTTTACTTTCCTTGTTAATTTCCTCAAGTCCTTATTTCTAATGTCTTTGTAAATAATAGCTGTTTGCATGACTGCATGTCAAAACTATAGAAATATTTGTCATAGTCTGATTTATATTAGGAAATTTGAGAATAGCTGTCAGTGGTTTCTGGGCTGGTTAGGCCCAGTTCTGAGACTAATGGGATGGAGGGACTCATAGACCCATGCCCAAGGAAATGGGAAAGGGGGTAGAGAAAAGGTAGGGAGATAGGCCTAAAAACAAAACAGCCACAACAAGCTAAGGGAGAAAACTAATTTACTAAATATGATAGCAGAATGTGAGATAACACAATATAGCACAAGATAATTGGAATTGAAGACAGTAAACCAAATAAAATGGGAGGTAGGGTGTTCAAAACTAAAGGCCTTACTCTAATGCTGGAGGCAAGACAGCTAGGGAGCACACATCACAGAAAAAAGCAGTAAAAACGGGGGGGGGGG
>PPHD01007664.1:0-12556 GCA_002909625.1 Bambusicola thoracicus
AAGAAAGAAAGAAAGAAAGAAAGAAAGAAAGAAAGAAAGAAAGAAAGAAAGAAAGAAAGAAAGAAAGAAAGAAAGAAAGAAAGAAACAGATGCTGAGAAACATTAAGCAGATTATTTCATTTCTGTTTCTCTTCAGAGCCAAGATGGGGCTGTTTTGTCAGTGGTGATGTGAGTTTTTCTGCTGTTAGGTTATTTTGTTGTTGTTTGTTTTGGTGTCTTTTTAGCTGGAAAGGGTAACACCAGTCAATATAAATCAGGATTGAATTTGCTCTGCTCAGCCTTTATCAGATAAAATTTTATACCTTTTGCCCTAATTGATTTCAGTGGCTTAAACTATTTTACGAACACAGAGAATTTTCCCCACTTGAGCTGTTTCAACATGACACTCCTAGCTTTGTATAGAATTGTCCAGTCTTTTCCTTTCTTCATTGATTTCAGCCTCTCTCCATTTTTCAAGATCACACAAATTGTAGTTTCTGCTCATGACTATACAGTATTCTTCACAGTTCAGCTGTATGTTCTTAATTGGTGCAACACGATAAAGCAGATGAGAGTATTAAAACCTAGTCTGCCCTGCCGCAGTTCTAGGAGTTGGATTCAAAGAGCTGCCCAAGAGCTTCACAGCACCTCAGAAGCACTGTGCACTCATGCCTTAGAGCACCCATACCCTCCTCATAGTCTGAACACTGCAAAGAAAGAGAGTAGCAAAAGGCCAAAGCTGCTTTTACGTCTTTGAGACTTAAAAACATTGAGAAACTTCAGAAGACTTTTAATCAATCCCTCAACTGAAAAATAGTTCTGATTATTCATTACCAGCTTACATTCTTCCTCCATGTACTCATTTTTTAGATATTCTCTGGCAAAGACTTGATATCTCTGATCTGTTGTTTCATAAAGCTCATTTTTGTCTTCCTATTTCAAAACTAGTTTGGAACAAAACAACACTTTTTTTCGTAAAGAAAACCTGCAAGAAGAGCTGCAAATGGATAACTGTCAGCCATTATCCTCATAAATAACAACATAGGAAGGAAACTGCTCTTCAAGTTCGGTCTTATTCATCCAACTGCTCCATGATTTGCTCATGAAAGTTGCAGAACTAGCTGCTGCAAACTTGAAGGGAGTAACCTGGCAGTAGACAGATGGAGGAGTGATCCACTCTTTATGAGAGATCTCATTTTAATCCATAATCGTTACCAGAAATAATAAAACGCTATTTATTATATGATGCCGCGTTGTGTCAGCCTAAAACTTCCCCCTGACTTTTCTTCTTAATTAGTACCTGGCCTTTTACCATCTGCTGGAGAGAGAGACGATAGCAAACACTTGATTATCTGCATCAGTATCTGATAGAGCTAACTGTTTCATGTCAGAATTGCCTAAAATGTTTTTCACTGAAGGAAATGATAAATCACAGTCCTCATTTTTCAGTACACGTTCCAAGGCAATGGTTTCCAAACTGTTTTGGACCTTGCCCCACCGTCAACTCTTAGTATTACTTACACACCATCAATCACCATTACTGTCAAACATTTAGCCAAACTCCTAGGAAAGCGTGGTTGCGTGTGCCAGCCATTTGCCACGCCCTCACAGGACACCACATGGGACATTCTCCAACTAAGAAACAGGTTTAGATGTATAAGCCACAACGCAGCCAGAACCAAGCTACTCACCACCACATATAAGGGAGATCTGGGATAAAGAAATTTTCTGTCTTTCTATTCCCAGATGAAGGATGGGGATACATGGCAGACCTGTGTTCAGAAGAGCTCAATTACTCTCTTTTTATTTGCCTGCTGAAGGACTACTGACAAAATGCCTCTTCTCTCTGCAGAGCACAGTGCAAAATATCAGAAAGTTTGTGGCAGAAAGAGTATACCAGAGTGCATGAAGGGGACATGTTTATGCACCTGCCTCCCACCAACCTATGTGCATTGCAGGCAGGCTTATGCAACACATGTGTTTATGTTCCTCATCTGACAGCTCCTGGTGATACTGATGTCTCAAGTACACCCTGCCACCACGACAAAGCACCATCCCCATTACAGCACAGGCCTCCTACTTCTGCATCCTACTCCTTCTCTTTCATAGGACTGGTCTTCACCCATGCTTGGCAGTGACAGCAGCTCTGTGGTCCTGAAGAATTATTTCTCTTGATTCAGTGACCCTGAAGTTAACGGCTCCCAGTCCCACTTCACATTTAAGTTCTGTGAAAGCAGCACCAAACCCTGTCACCTGCTCAAGAGATTCAAGAGGGAGCACACATTGATTGCTGTATTGCTGTAACCTCCAACACTGGTGCCTCCAAGCTTTCCCCAGCAAGTCATTATTCAAACTTGAAAATTATACAAATGCTTGAAGAGAAGAGATGAAGTTTCTTTCTAGCTGACTGTCTGAGGATTTTAACTTTTTGGCTTCCAGTTAGCAGAATGTCTACTAGTTCATGTGAAGCTGTAAGTGTGTCATCAGGATACCACATGCTTTGATAATTACTCTGGTGGGTATTAAAGTTAATCCTGTGCTGTATAGATCACTTACAAAACACAATAACTGGACCAGAAATCCTAATGTGAGACAGTCGTAAAAAGAGCAGCTAAAAGTGCCAGCGCGTCTCCGACACGTCCGGCATAAACTGGAACCCTAAATTCCTACTTAGAGTAGCCTGTTAGGAATCCAGCCATCCTCTGATTATGAAATCTGAGGCATGGCAGAGCAGCTTATGTCAGATCTACTGCGTATCCATGAGTCTTAAACCAAGACTTGTGAATATAACCCATGCCCTTCCTGGCTTGTGAGAAGAGTCATGAGCAACTGGTGAAACTTCAGACCAAAATAGCCAGGGCATCATTCAAAAGACCCAGTTCTTCTTCCTTTAAAGACCACGCACCCATACCACCTCTCCACCTATATTACCAGCCTGAAATTGACCATTCTGTAGAAAACTGAGAAAGCAAAGCAACCATCTACTTTGTAAGTTGCCTCAATCTTGGCTCAAGTGAGGACACAAGGTTCATGTCACTTTAACAGGTATGATGAAGGCAGAAATATATTCATCTTCCTTACTCTGCTGATTCTTCTTCATGACTTCCCTGCAGCTGCTGATGTGGTATTGTGGTTTGATTTATACAAGTGGTGAAAGTCCTGGGAAATAAGCTAAGTTAGTTTTGGTCTTTCCTAATAGGAAAGATACAAATAATTCAGTAAATAATAATGGAAAACAGCTTGTACTTATGACACTTCCCTTGGATCAGTGTTTTCTCTGTTTTCTTTCCACTTAGTTGTATTATACAGCATTGAATAATAAATTCAGTATATAGGCTGAACTCTAACACTGGATAACAGTCAGCATCCAGTATCAGTACCAAGTATTACCACCTGCTGTCCTCACAACTGTCTGGTTCATGAACAAAAACTTAAGCTTAAAAGAGAAGAATGGTTATAACATGTTCTAATTCTAGTCACATCACCAAAGTTGCAGAAGGCAAATTCAGGGACTGGGAGACTGTCCCATATGACATCCTTGTCTCTGAATTGCAGAGGCACGCATATGACAGATGGACCACTTAGTAGGTAAGGAATTGACTGGATGGCTGCCCAAGTGTTGTGGTCAATGGCTCTGTGTCCAAATGGAGACCAGCAACGAGTGATGTTCCTCAGGAATTTGGATTGAGTCCAGCACTATTTAACATCTTTGTTGGTGACACTGACAGTGACAGAGTGCACCCTCAGGAGGTTTGCTGATGACACCAAATTGAGTGGTGTGGTTGACACACTGGAGAGATGGGCTACCGTACAGAAGGACCTTGGCAGGCTTAAGAGGTGGGCCAGTACAAACTTCATGAAGTTCAACAATGCCAAGTGCAGAGTCCTGCATATGGATCAGAGCAATCCCAGGCACAAAAAGAGGCAGAGCTACAAGTGGATAGAGAGCAGAACTGAGGAGAAGGGTTTGGAGATGTTGACTGATAAGAAGCTCAAAGTGAGCTGGAAATGTGCATTTGCAGTCCAGAAAGCCAAATTTATCCTGGTCTGCATCAAATTGAGTATTAATAGCAAGTCAAGGAAAGTGATTGTCCTGTTCAAATCTATTCTCATAAGACCCTACCTGGATGATGATCAGAGTGGCTAAAACACATCTTCTGTGAAGGCTGAGAGAGTTGGAATTGCTTAGACTGGAAAAGAGGAGTTTCCAAGTAAACCTTTTAGTGATCTTCCTGTACTTAAAGGAAAACTGGAAGTAACATGGAGTGGTACTTTTTACAAGGATATATTGTGATAGAACATGGGTTGGTGGCTTGAAACTAAATTAAGGTAGATTTACTTCAGATAAAGCGACAAAAACTTCAATATGAGGTCAATGAAGCAGTGGAATAGGCTCCCAAGAGAAACTGTGAATGTCCTGTTCCTGGATATGTTCAAGGACAGGTTAGAGGAGACTCTGGGCAGCCTGATCTAGTGAAGGGTGTCCCTATCCTGGCATAGTGTTTGGATCTAGATGGTCTTTAAGGTCCCCTCCTACCCAAATTATACTACGATTCTCTGAATCCAGTAAGTGTATGACAGTAGTTTTATCCATCTTTAATCATTTGCAGACATAGAAGTATTGTCTTTGCCTGCAGATTACCCAATAGTTGACTTGCTAGTTGATTTGCTGTGTCCTCTGACAGTAGCAACCATGGCTATGTCCCTGGCTAGATACCAGAACTTTCCAGTACTTTCAAATAGCGTCTTCAGTGATTAAGAAGCATTGAACAGTCCGAACACTGAAGTAACACAAGCTGTTAGAAGAATGTCAGGCCTGTGCTATAAATAAACTCAAGTCCAAGGTATTGATCATCATCTTCAAGATATACTTGCTGCACAAGTCCAGGATATATAACAGCTACGTACTGAAAGTGGATGGGGAATATTATCTTAAAGATCAGGAGTGTAACCCTGGTGCTTTCTCTGATTTTATACTCTCCAAACAAACATTCAAAAATACCTAGTTCAAAAATAAACAAGTGGATAAATAAAGCCCTGATAAAATGCGATATTTCACAGATGTCATTTCTCCTCAAGTAAATAATTTGGAAAAATATAATGGAACCTATGAATTCAGATACATTTTGAAAGTTATTTGGTACCATAACATGGAATAGATATCAGTTTATAATAAACTCACCTAGGGATCCGGCAGGAGGAAGAAGAGGTAAAGGAATGCAAGGAGATGGAGAGCACACAGCTGGATTGACAGTAGTTGGTGAAGATGGAGGCTGCAGTGATTTCGAGGAAAATACAGAGGAGGTACACTTCTCCACTGCTTTGAAGTGTGTTAAACTAGTTTGGCAACCACCAGTGCACAGGTAGGAGATAGATAGTAAGGAATTACACTTGTAATTTCCATGCTAGTAGCTCCTCGCAATGGAATCCCAATTTCATATATGGCTTTAACAGTTAAAGAGCGTTGAAGGGAGGAGGAGAATCTTCTGTTTCATCTATTTTTCTTTTCAGCCATATTCTTTAGCAGTGCTATTTCTCCTGAGTATTAATTATTTTAATCAGGCTCATTACCCTATTCATTAGCCACGAAGTAGAGGTAATTCTCAGCGAGCTTTCAGTAACAATGCTATTAAGACTAAAAGGCCGTTAAAATTATTAACCTAAATGAGACTTAAAAACTATAGAAACGGAGGTTAAAATCACAGCAAATGGACAAATTAGCAGGAACACTGAAGTTAAATGGCCATTTTGGTCAGATTGTCAAACTGAGATGACAGGGAATAAATCTTTGGAAATTCTTAAACAGAAAGTTAAAGAAGTAGAAAATTAGGTAGTTAAAGATCACAGGAACAAATCCTGCCTGCAGCAAAAATAATAAAACCAAATTTCATTTTGGTGTATATTCTAGTGCTGGAATCAAATTACTGTTTATGTCTAGATCATAATCTCAAGACCAGTGAAGGCTTTCTCCCTAGGTTTGTATTGTATGGAGGCTAATCTGTTTCTCTCTTCCTCCCGGCAGAAATTACAGTCTTCAACACGGCATTCTTTGAGGGAAATGTGTAGATGTTTGCACTCCGAGTTGTGAGTGTATACACACACACAGCTGACAACTAATTTCTCTCAAGTATTTCACAAAATGAAAGACAAAGACATCAATGTGAGTTTTAGGCTCTGGAAATTTATTTTGATCCTTGCCCTTTGGTGGAGTTTCCACATGAATTCATAGCTTTACCAGGCTTCCTCAGATGCTTTATCACCCCCAATAGTTCAGGCCTTCATCCTATTGTTGGGCCCTCATCTGTGCTCCCTCAGCACCTCTTCTGGGGTTGTTAGAAGCCAAGCATGGATTCTTGGATTTAGGCAATGAGTATGAATCCAAGCAGTTCAGCCTATGCTGCTGAGCCAGATATTTCCTTAGAAGTGTACCTATGATTATGACAAAAAACAAAAGCAGAGACAAGGAACATGTGAGACCATCTCTAAGCACTCCTCTCTGCAGTTAGGTGATCAGAGCATACCTTTGATACTATTAAACCTCTGGCTGAATTTCTAAAAAGTCACAAAGAGTCAAAAAGTCTACTGAAAAAGAACAGGTCACAGAGATACAGCAGCAAGAATGGATTTGAACAGGCTGGGTCCTTCCAGTTTGCCACTGTCTACCCAGACCCTTCACTTCTATACCATAAGGCAACAGAGAATGGATAATTGCTTCCATTACCTGATCCCAGGACTGCCAAGATGGTTTAAAAACAAATTCTGATCATTGGTGCATTTATTGTTTCTCTTCCATGGAATAGATCTAGAAAACCACATGTATAAACAACAGTAGTTATTAAATACAAATCATCTTATTTCCTATTTCACATTTTGTACTCATAGTCATTTCCTAACACATCTCAAAAACGTGTCCCAGAAAAATCTTAGTGTTCAGAAAGCAAGATGAGAAATTAAGAGGAGAGTTTTCAGTGATACTGTAGAGGAGCTCCACACTGGCTGAAGAGCCACTCCTGTTTCACGTTTGCCTACCCAGCCATTAGGTTACCTTGAGAAAATGATTATTTCCCTCTTTGTTGCATCTCATCTCCTGCGTAGATATGACTTCATTTATCCTGCCCCATTTGTGTGCCATCGCCATCCAAGCTGTGATTCATATCCTTTCCCAGGGTCTCCTTCAAAGATTCCTGGCTATGTTTGCCACAGAGAGCCTTTTCATCTTCAGACCATGAAATAAGTTCTGCTACACTGTGTGTTTGTAAGTGATATCACTGCCTGACTTTCAGTAACAACAGCAACTGTGGAAGAATTTTTAAGGCTGAATGTCATTCACCTCATTAGGTCTGTTTCGTAGGAAAAATAGTTTGGCAAGGGTGAGCATCAAGTGGAAAACAGATGCTGAAATTAGTTGGTCAGTTCCTCAACCATCTACAGCTTCACTGAAAGGTGCACACAGCCTGTCTTGTAACAATGGATCTCTATGTCAGTCCCACATAGCCGAACTACACCAGGATTTTCTATCATTTTTTAAATCTGATAGCAAATTTATCATCCCAAAGGCAAAACAGACAGTAACCTACCTTAATCAAACTGCTAATCCTTTGGTGAATGAAACCTGTCTCTTAAGCTTGCTCAGTTTTCCAAACTGAAGTTCTGAATAGCTTTCCTCATTTAAAATGAGCTCCCCTCCGCACACAGGCTTTGATGGGGCACTATGATTGTTATGAGGATTTTGAGTAGGTCTCTAGTTTCATTACTATATTTCAGAAAAGTGAAATCAGTCTTCAAAGGTTGTGCAGTCTGCTAGCGTCCCTCTTGTCCAATTCTTACTTCATTCAGTTGAGTTTTGCATACAGAGGGAAGTGATTCAGAAAAGATTCATTTTCTGTGGTAATCGGTGCTGGAAAAACATCAGTAAAACTACCACCACATCAATCAGCATTAATTCTTCTGGGTCCTGCTCCCCACTTACATACTCCTCAAAGCACACGCAGACAGAGGCAAACACTCTGCTCTGGAGAATTTCAGAGCATGGGACCTCACAGGAAGGCTGCAGTATTGATCCCACGGTGTGAAGCCATCAGCTCTGGCCAGACTAAATTTTACGTACTTTGTTATTTAAAGGAGAGGGGAAAAAACACCCAGCTCACCTGTCAGTGAGCCAGAGAGTTCCTGCCTGCCCATACGGGAATGACTCTTTCATGAAACCAAGAAGCACATGTTTTCTTGGTAATGCCATTTTACTTACGTCCTTCTGCACAAATTAAATAAAATGTTACGCAAATACTTCCTACACTACTTACATACATAGCCAAAATATAACTTACTATTGGAGGATATAATTTTAGACCTTGCGCTCAGCATATATTAGAACATACAGTTCTGTATATTTATATCATTTTCTCGATTCACAGATGAGTGACAAACAGGAGAAAAGTTATTTTTAGTGAAAAGAGAAGCAGGCAGACAATTTCATACAAATCTGTAGAAGAAAACCACACTCTGAGATCTTTTTTCAAGAATTATCAAAGAACTGCATTTGTTGTGCATCCACATTTAAGAGTTATGGGGCAGAACTGCAGCTGGCACTGGCTTCCCAGCAACTCCTGTTGACTGCATTGCTTATTTCAGCATGAGATCTTGCATTTCTTTATGGCTAGCTACCAGGCAGAAGTACATACAGGCCCTGCTCCATGGAGGATCTTTGCAGGCATCCAGCCCTAAGAAACAACAGTCAGCAGCTAGAGAGCATGAGGTAATAAAATCTTCAGCAATGCCATGCTTCCAAATATACAGTGCCCAGAGTGGGGACAGCATGAGAAAAGACTTAATAGGATCACACAGGTCTTAACTGTGTCTTTGCTTCCCAAGCTACACTTGGCTGCACTTTTAAGGAATCCGTTTATGTCATTGAGATAGCATGGAGCTGTCTTTTGTCTCCAACTCAGTTTTACAAATTCTTGCACTACCTTTGTACTTTACCTACCATTTCCTCCTTTTTCTTCCAGGTATAACTGATGTAATTTTTACTAGAAATTTTTTTCACTCTTTGATAAGAATCTACCTAACTTTCCACATTGTTTACTTAGTGAATTCCAGTAACCCAAAAGGTAAGGATCAGATTCTGACATTGGCTAAGCCTCTGTAAGACTGAAATAACTCCACTGATTTGAGGAGAATTTGCCTGGATTTACATCGGTATGAGTAAGATACAAATCTGGCCCACAGTTTCTATTTCTTCACTCACTTTGGACTTCACCACCCGGCTGCAAATGATTTGACTAAAGCCAGAGACGAACCTTTCCACAAGGCTGATGTTCCATGATCTTTCCCAGCTATAGAACTTCAGCTCCCTATCCCACAGAGCTTCTGTGTACAGAAGAAATCTAAACCTCCAGTATAAATCTGAATTAATAGCATGGAGATTTTACTGAAGTGCCGTCGGATTTTCTTAACAAGTTCTAATTTCGTAAGAAACTTCAAAAGCAGCAAACCACTATTTCTCTGGTCACAAAGTCCCTTTTACAAACTAACACAGCCATACGTTGGCCATAAATTATTGCAATATCCTCTCCTCTCAGAACCACTCATGTTCCCCAGGCATATAACGTAGCTTTACTACATGAACTGGGCACTTCATGCTTAGCACTTCTTTTGGTGTTTATCGTCAGCAATTCTCTGCAGCACAGTGATTTCATCTTGCGGATAAGATGCATATGGCTGTCAACTGGCTTCTGTTACAGAGACTTTTGTCCTCCTTTGGCTCTGTCTGCCCCAGAGCAAGCTATGCTGGCAGTGGCACCATTTACACCATGACCCTTGCCTGACAGTTCATCGTTTCACATGATTCTGCCCCCCAGGCAGCAGCAATTCTGTTGTAGGCACAAGGCAATTTCGTCTTAGGGTCACTGTTGGCAGTGAATGCCAACAGCACAATCAAATGGCACTAAAACCAGTGGGACCGCGGCCGGACTCTGGGTCAGCAGAGCCTGGGCAGAAGCTCATTCATCCAACAGCATTTTGTGGAGCACCACAGCCATGTGCTGCATGTGCACTGGATGATGGTTCCTGTGGGAAAGTCGTTTTCCTCCCCCCTGAGTTATTCAAAGCACTTTTAAATTAGTGGAAAACCAGCAACACCCTTCAATTTTTACTTTAGCTGATTGGCACAGCCATCAATAGAGTTTAAATCAAGAAACTTACTGTAGCTGAAGTTATCTTGACCCATATCCATCATCAGGGTAATATCATTTTTAGCTTGCTGCCTGAGGGCACATAACTGACATTTTGTGTATATAAAGTATTGGCGTTCCTCATATGCCAAAGTTTAAACCACAGAAAGAATCTTCTGGCAGATCACAACAGATGCTCCCCAGAGGCAGCTGAAACGCTCTATTATCTGTGCGTGCCTGCGTCCGCTGAGAGTCACACATCGGCTGTGCTCCACCATCCAGTGCTTTGGGGCACAATGAGGGCCCTATCCCCACTGCTTGCAACAGGGGCTCCCGTGAGCCCCAGGGCCATGTTCCCACAGGCACTGGGGATCCCAGCACATGCACCCATGATGATTCTCTGCATGGGGGCGGGGGCACGGGGTGGGTGAGGGAATGGCTGCAAAGAGATATGGACTTGCAAAGGGTGGGGAATCCATGAAGCAGCTTGCCTTGAAAACATCGAGATGTCTGTTCCTAACCTCGTACACCAGATTTTCCTCCCACAGGACCCAGGAGAAGGGGGACTTTTCCTCAGCACTCGTCCCTCAGGGTTGTTTCAATGGGCTTTCTTCAGACTTTGGCATTTGTTTCTCAGACCCTCGTTTTCTTCCTTACAGATCTAGAATGGAAATAGGAAAAGCTACCAGAGAGAGCAGTGTTTATCTTTGGTGGTTTTTTTATAGAAAGAGATTGAGCGTCTGTTTGCAGTAGTAAATGTTGTGATTTTTAGTTATGAGAAAGCTAGTCAATGTGGTATTTCATTTCAGCTTTTCCATTTAAAGAATTGAGAGATGAAAGAGAGCATAAATTCTGTTTAAATAAGCCTCTCTCCTTCAGTTAAAACAGCAGCATTTTAGAACAAACAGACTTGTGTTAAGGAGACAAGAGTTTGTATTAAAATTTTCTCTGCACAACTCTATAATTCATATCAAATCCCACATCACATTAAAAAAAAAAAAAGAAAACCCTTAAATTCAGCGTAATTGAAATTTGGATTTACTGAAAGTTTTATCTGTACCCCCAGCCAGGCTGATGTGCCACCACACAATCCACTGCTCTGCCCTGGTTCAGCAACTGCAGTTAAAGTGGATCAGAGTGTGTGGCTTCAATACGCTCAGTAGGCCAAAAATAACTTGTTACACATGGCTGTGCTTTGGTTCCTTCCCATAGTGTTTACCAGATTAATTCTTCTTTGTAAAGATCTCGTTTACAATTTTACAGGAATGTAATACTACACTGGATACCCACCTCATCTACTAGGTTTCCAAATTCTCACCAAACACTGCAGGAAAATGCAGTAACTTTTCCTACAGGTCCACACATCAATATACAATAATCTAACCAGTTCAGCCAGCCAGCATTTTCACTACTGTTCAATGCATAGATTCTGTTTTCAGCCTGTTCCAGCATTACATAGCTGCTGCCTTTCCTTCGCAAACATTAAGTTCATCTTGAGGGTAGGCTCAAGTGGTTGACCTATAACAAAGTAAACACATGTAGCTCAATCAAATGAGCTCAACGCATGCTTGTGTGAGGTTGCTTGACAGTCTGGGGTCTGTGAAGGCAAACGTGTAGCTGCAGCAGTGCAGGCTGCTCCAGAGGGAATAGTTTACACAAAGGCAAAGCAGAGTTTAGATGAATGTGCTCTGGTACGGACGGCGATGTTGCAACCTTGGCCAAGATCACAGCAGAGCCTCATTTCACAGCCCACCCTATGGTGAAAACCACACTTTCTGCTTGCCAGAGCGCTTAAACCAGACCATCAACAGGCTGCCCCAGACACTTCCCTCTCTTAGGAACTATTCCAGGCTCTCAGCAGCACCAAGGCTGGGAACTGCAGAAGAGGAAGTCCAGGTTGGAGTGGCTGATCAGTGTCCCCTTGCTCTGCCCACAGCAGAGGGGAGAACATCTCCCAGGGTCCCATAGGAAGCACTCAAGAGTTTATCTTTCCATCCAAATACATTACCTCAGGAGGAAAAACACCCACAAATATCTGAAATTACATCAGAAAGGATACATGAACCTCAGAAGTATGTCCCACAGGCTGGACATCCTCTGTCCTGTCCTCCAGTCCCAACACACACACACCTCAGCTGCATTGCTCACGCATGCCTTCATCCTCTCCACCATCTCCTTTCTCCCCCTCCAGCCATGTCACTGACAGCAGCTGTGCTCCAGCACAGCATTTGCAGCTGTGGTGTTGTTCTCTCTGCCTGTATATCCCCCAACTCTTTCCTCTATGTGCCCATCCGCAGCATCTGGGCTACGTTCCAAAACTCTGCAGTCAGTTCTTCTGCAAGTTAAAAGCACCAAAAATGTGAAAGTGAAAAAAATAACTTTTCCCCTCCATGGGAACATTAAAAAAA